>VDFB02285750.1:0-37552 GCA_007258455.2 Sequoia sempervirens | reverse complement strand
TATGGAATGCCATGGGTGGATGCTTGGATAGATGTATGGATGGATGGATATGGATTATCTTGCGATAAGGTGAGGTGTTCGAATAGAGGATGCCCATTTGGATAGTGCTTCATGGCCTAGATAACGTTGGGTAGGATAGGATCAATGAAAATGACTCATGTCAAGATGTCTACCATAAGCAAGTGTAAAGTGTGCACCAAAATTTTTCAAGATCAAGATAATTTGGAAGATGGATGTAGATGGTTGAAAATGGATTGGATAAATGGTTCATGGATGAATGGATTTATTATGGATAAGATGGATGGAATGTTGTATTTTTTATGGATGAGATAAGATGCTTTCACCTGAACTAGCGCACGCAGATGCTCAATTCTACACATGACACTTGTTTTCCAGGTTTTCATCATGGTACCTATCTAAAGTGCCACCGTAGTGGTTTTCACTGAAGGACAATTTTTTTCTTTACTGTTTTCAATCCTTTTTTTTTAATTTTTCATATTTTTTATTTTTTGTATTTCTCTATGAAATATTTTTAAGCTCATGTCGAATCACCTGGTAGTGTTGATGTAGATGCTTATGTCATAATGTGCCATCGATATCCTACCTAAAGAAGTTGTTTTTCCAAGATACGTGCACTTGAATACAACTTTTGAGATTCCTGATCTGCTTTGTTGATACCAGAGTTAACTTTGTCTTTGTGCACACATCACGATAGAGTTCCTTTTGAGTCCTTATGATGAAGGGTGGTTGTCAATACATGGTCAATGTGAGAATTGGATATCATGCATGGAGGTGTGGATGGAGTTTGTTTAGGAATAAAAGATGGATTGGTTGATAGTTTGGAACCTTTGACTCTCCAAAAATGGGAAGATGAGCAATGATGGGTGGATACGGAAGTGTGTATAGAATTAGGACCAATTGCTTGATATACTTTGTCTATCGCTTGGGAAGCCTGCTTTTTCTTGTGTGGACATCTTTGATGGATAATTTTCCCTTTTTATTTTTCCCCATAGTTTCTTTGACTAATGGAGTTTGATAGTGATAATCTTTCTTTGTATTCATTGGTATCTGTGTGTATTTGATTTTTCCATTATGCTTCTCAACTTCTTTTCCTTTGATGATGTTCTTCTTGCTTTGATTTGCATCCTTCTTTTGATGTTGGTCCCAATTTGTGGATGGGGTGATGGGTGGATGAAGATTCATGATGTGGCTGGTTGTAGTATTGGCACTAGTTTCATCATAAGGATTCTTCGTTCTCTCTATGTTGATGTTTGAAATAGATAAAATTGCCCCCAATATTATAGAGGTATCACTGATATGTTTGGGTCCCTCAATTGTTGAATAACCAAGACCTTAATGTTTAGGATTTCCAATAATATGCACTAGTTCTAGGATACCCTATTCATGTAGGCCTAATCCTCTGCCTTGATAATTCATCTGTTGAAACTTTTATTTGCAATAGGATATGATTTACCTTGGAAACAAGGTGCTACTCCTCTGCTCTGTTGTGGATCTTCAAAGATGATAGCTTATTCATTGATAAGATAGCTTGCCCTAAAAAAGGTAAGTGATCCAAGTTTATAAGTGATAGGATCCTCCATAAGTGGGATAACTTCCTGATTGATATATTTGGCTTGATCTTGTGGAATATCATATTTTAATGCTTCTTCAAGAGGTGTTGATGATTCACTGTCCATGTAGAAGTCTCCCTCATCGTTCATTTTTTATATGCCCTCATAGGATATTTTTGATTCACAACTTCTGTAGAAGCCTTCTTCATGACCCATTTCTAATATGTCTCTAAATTTTTCTATATCTTGATCATGTGTACAAATGTTAAGAGTAGGAGACTCTTGTTCCTTGGTAATGATATCAAGAGTATGAGACTCTTGTTTTGAATGAAGATTATCTACATGTCCATCCAATGGAAGCATCTCATGGGTAGATGGAGGAATATGTATATATGGATATGATCATCATTTGTACATCTTGGGACAGGAGAGTGTCCATTAGATCATTGTGTCTTAAATATATAAATTTCAGATTCGAATGTGATTTTGAATTTCTTTCACATTTGACTGCCCTTGACATATCGGGCTTTAAAGGATGACTGTTTACAAGGTTCTTGGATGTCTCTATTAGAACCTGCTCAATATCCTCTTGATCTTGGAGGAATTTGGATCATGTTGAGTTAGAGCATTCTCACAGTCCTGTGAACCATGAGGTCAAAGGATTTATCAAATATGTTCTGGAAAGCGAATCATTGCTAGACCCCCGTGAAAGATGTTGATCATGCTTTGAAATAAATTCTTGAGATATGTCCTCTAATTCATTAGGTGATGTAGAGACATTTTCAACATGATCATTGTTCGATGGATCATGGATTATGTCAATAGGATCAAATAATTCTAACACTCCTTGAAATAGATCATTGTTTGAGGGGTTCTAATCATGACTAAAAAGTGACTCTTGATGTATATTGATTTGATCATTGGATGAGGTGGAAACATCTTCAAGGTGCTCATTGATAGATAAATTTTGATCATTGTTTTCAAAAATTGTGGTGGAGATATTTTCAATGTTTTCAACCATAGGATCAAATGATGTTAACATTTCTTGAATTGGATCACTGTTGGGTATTGTTGGTGGATTTTGACCATGATTGAAAAGTGGCCCTTGATATATGTTGATTTGATCGTTGGATGGGGTAGAAATATCTTCAAGGTGCTCATGATGGATAGTTGTGATTGATCTTGGAGATGTGATCATTGATCTTTGAGATGGGGTGATTGGGTTTGTTGTTGATGTTGTTGATATTGATATCCAACCTCTTGACATTGGAGATATTGTTCTTGATGTGGTTGTGGACCCAACTCAATGCTTTGATGGCATGGTTTAACCAATGGAAGAGTGTATTGACTTTGGGGTGGAGATGTCTCTTGGCTCAATGAGTCAATTATTTTGGAAAGTGTAGCAATTTGATCTAGCAAAATTTGATCCTGATTTTTATCTTGACACCCTTGATGTAGTTGATTTGGTTTTTGTTCAAGCAAATTTGGAATGTATACTTGTGGTGTTTGTATGGGATCATGGACAAATTGATTTTAGGACATTGTTCTTATTTGGTATGATGTTTAGATTTGGCATTATAGGTTGAAATTGGACATTGTTTTGATTTGAAAACATATTGCCTTGATTTAGGTAATTTTGATTTTGCATGGTGTTACCTTGACTTGGATCAATACATGGAGTCGTTAACATATTGTTTGGACTTTGAATAACATTTGTATGATTTGCAAACATATCTATCCCAAAGTTTACCAAGGGTGGATTTGAAATGTTCATGTTTGGTAATCTTGTACTTGGTATATTCACTTTTGGCATGTATGGATTTGGTGGGATGATGTTTTGTTGAAGACTCGTGCATTGATTGTTTGGTTGATAGATTTGTAAGTTTGGACTTGGATTTAAATCTACTATAAGGAAAGGTGTTCCAAAATTTAGATTGGGTATACTCACATTTGTTGTGCCATTGAGGTTTGTAGGGGATAATGATCCCATGTATGGATTGTATAAATGTGAGTTTTGATAATCGATCAACATTGTAAGGCTTTGATAGTTTGGTTGATTTAGATTACTCATGATGTATGAATCAAATTTATATTCCATGTTCTTCTTGTGTTTTGGCCTTGTTGACCTCTAAGGAATTTAGGACCAATGATGAGATGAAGGATGAAAGGGGTGAATGATATGGGTGTTGAACTTTTAGGAACTTTGGACCAATGCTAGACTTTAGGATTTGATTTTGATGGTTTTGATTTGGATAATGAACTTGTAAACCCTAAGATGTTAGATGTGATCTTAGGATGAAATTTTTCAAAGGTGTGCCGATTTAACTAGAGGTATGAGAAAGGATGCATTCCCATACTCTTAACTAAACAAGGTGATTTTGATTTTGATGATTTACCCAAGTCTAGATAATGATGTTTCCAAAGCTCTAAAGGTTTTTTGTGGGATGGAGATGATAAATGTTTAGGATGGATGAAGTGTTCGATTTGGTCCTAAATGAACCTAAGGAGAACCTTGTTTACAAGACCAAGATAGTGAAGAACATGCTTTTCCCTAAGAGTGGTTCAAACCAAAAGACCCATATTTGCATGGAAAACCATATGACCAAAAGATAGACAAACACATGTGTTGGGTTCAATTTGTCTTTTATCTTTGCTTAATGGATTCTTTTTACCACAAACAATTTCTTGATTAGCTTTTGAACTAAATGTCTATGTCTTAATTTCTTTTCATCCCACAAAGTCCATTATGTGGAAATCAAGAGAATCAAGGAAATGTTCCTTAATGTTGAATTTAGAGAGAAAATTGAGATATAAACCCAAATTCTTAGAAGCCTCTAAGGATAAATCCCTAGGGACAAGCAGTAGTACTTGGATTTTTCAAAGGTATTTGCTCATTCTAAAGGTTTGAAATTTGATGACCTTGTTGAATGTTTATTTTCAATATTTTAGATCCAAGCAATGTGTTTAACTAACTCAAAGATTGCACAACCCTAGGATGGAAAAGAAAATATTTTTTGAATTCCCACTTGGATAAATCCAGTTGTGCTTATTCAGAGCGGATGATTAGAAGTTTGACCACACTGGCTCCCCTCCACGACACTCACTTCTACGAGTCAGCCAAGCTTTAGTTCTCATGAATTTTCCATGAACTTTTCATCTCTACAAAGAATCGCAAGTATGTGGGACGGCTCCGGAGGTCCGACCTCCTGACACCAACAAATATTGGGATTTTTGGCTACTACACAATGGTTCATAATAAGGGCATCCAGTTCAAAGGACACAATGATAAACTCCCTCAAGATGTCTTCCAACCCTTAGAACAAGCGCTTTACGCATCATAAAGATACTAGGGGAGAGCTATCATGCATCACTAAGTTGATTGCAAACTTTCCTTGCAACCACAAATTTGTATAGTGGTTCAAAAGAGCCTGGCTTATGCTCATTACTGCTTGGGTTGTTCCCTTGGGGTGAGTACTTTTTCCCACCAATGCAAGCCCTCTAAAGGTAAACAAAAGCGAATAAGCACATTCGTAGTTCAATCAATCTTTGTTTGCATGAACAAAGAGAGAACACACGCAATGTACTCACTCACACTAGCAAGATTTGTTCAATTTTTAAGAAGCCCAAATTGAAGTGTGGAGGCAATCTTTTAGACAACCTAATATCACCAAAATACTTTTGATTCTCAAGATCATCATGAAGCGCTAGAGAAGTGCATACGCCTTTGAATGATATTAGTTTGTAAAAAAAATTATAAAAAAAGAAAGACACATGTTCATTTTAGACCTCAAAAGCAGCAATGAATTCTTTTTATAGCACCAAATTTGAGTCTGAAAGTTGTTTATTCAATTTTAGACCAAATCGAAAAGCTAGTAAGTGTTTGAGTTCAATTTTAACCAACTTTGAAAAAAAAATCAATCACTGATTAATTTTAAACCCAAATTGATTTAGTTGGTCTAAAACAAAAAATAAAAGCAGCAAACAGATGCTCTAGATTATTACAATAAGCATTTAAAAATGTTTTTTCAAGTCTCAAGTTCAATTTTCACTTCTCCAACTCAATTTTGTTTGTGATTTATCTGCCCTCATGCAAAGTACGATAGATCAGTTGTTGAAAACACGGTGGGCGCCAAAATGTGGATGCCTTTTCTGCATTTTGCTCAAAAATAGACAAACATTAGTATTGTTAGTTAAATTAAGCAAATCAAATAGAGCATCCCTATGAAATACTTAATCATGTTAAAATATGCAAACAAGATAAATAGAACAAAAACAACTAAATTGATGCACATGAAAACATGATCAAACCCTATCCCATAGTGGATTGGTGCTACTTTGATGTGGAAAGTAGCCCTTTCCCAATCCTTGATAAGCTCTTGGATGATGGATGAAATGTGTGCCCTAAAGATGCTATGAGTTATGGATTCAAAATGCATAAGATTGTGTCCCCCAAATTAGTAAAAGAGCTCTCCATTTATAGAAGAGAAGGATGGAAGAATGAGCAAAAAGGATGAATGTGGGACTAAAGATCAACCAATAACACAATGCCACTTGTCAACATGCTATTGAAAAGAGGTGGAGCACATTTTGATGAGTGTGCACATAAATGCTATTAGGTGGAGATATGAAATTCAAAAGTTAGCTTGTGGAGGAAGATGTGGAAGAGGAGTTATTGCCACTTGGCTCAAGAAAAAGGACTTGTAAGAGTCATAAATGCCAAGTTGGAGGATAAGGCATTTGGGAGGGAGAATTCAAATTTGAGGAATATTCCAACTTGATGCCCTTTTGAAAGAAAATAGATGAAATTAATAAATCAATTAAATTGATTTACTTGTGCAAGTTGAAAAATCTAGAGGATTAGATGGATTAGAGTTAGGATTAATCGGGATTTGATTAACTTAGATGGAGATTAGTTTTATTTGACAATTTGACTTAGATTTTTGGATTTAAATAAATCAAAATGAGAGGAATAATGAATATTAGATTTAATGAAATAAAGTTTGATTTATTTAATTAAAAGGGGATGATGTTAGACTTAAATCAAATAACGATTAGTTTATTTAATTTAAAGGAGATGACCTTAGAACTTAATTAAATAAAATGAATTATTTAATTAAAAGGGGGACATTAGGATTAATTAAACAAAATGATTTATTTAATTAATAGAAGATAATTATTTATTCAAACAAAGCAGATTTATTTAATTAAAAGATGAAATATGATGAATTTAATCAAATAAAGATTATTCAATTAAATGGTTAGTAAAGGAGATGGTTCAGGATGAACTAGTGTTAGTAAATCAAGATCAGGTGCACGAGATCAATCAATATATTTTACATGTCTATAGCATGAAAGGCATTCCACAGTCATAGATCTTTCATTATTTTCATCAGCCTACAAAGTATCAAACTTCTTACATTTTTCAATATCACCCTTTTTGTTTTTCAAATCCATGAATAGGGTTTTCCTACTAGTTTTGTTTGTCCTTTAACGAATTATTTCTAGAGTAGAAACCCTTTAATTTGAGTACCGTCATCTGGCTTTTGAGCAGCTGATTTCAGTCTTCATTACGAGTTTGCCTTTAGCAATTTATTTAGTGGTTTACAAGCCCTCTTTCTTTGGGCCTTTCTACGTTGCTTCTACTCTTTGGTTGCTCACCACTTAGCTGGGAGCTTGTCTTTCATTTTCGTGTTGTTTTGAGCCACAGCTTCTTAATACCTTTTTTCAGCTTCTTCATTTTTAGTGCTGTGAGATACTACCGCTTTGTCGAATAGCGCACCGTAGTCTTAGTGCCTCGGGTCATAAGTTCATCTTGCTTAATTCAAGCAAGACGGTATTCATATCTCATAACCTTCTTCACAATCTCATCTTCTTTTACTTCTCCACCAAGACCTCTAATTCCAGTAACAACTTCATCTATCCAGAGCATATAACTAGCAATATCTTCATCCTCTATCATCCTCGAGGTCTCAAATCTAATCTTGAAAATTTGCATCTTGGATTGCTTTACTTTATTGTCTCCATAGATGTTGCTAAGTTTTCCTCGGACATCCTTAGCAGAACTATAATTCATCACCTTCAAAAGTTTTGAATCATCTAATCCAAACAAGATATCATTCTTAGCCTTAGCATTGTTCTTATAAAACCTTATCTCAACTGGATATGTTGGAGGAGCAGCAAGAGCAGTATAACCATCCTTGATTGATTTTCAAACACCAAACCCTAGAGAGTTTAGATGGTCTTCCATTCTCAATTTCCAAAATATGTAATTTGTCTCATCAAACCTAGGACCTTTGTAAGCTCCATCATGTGTCATCCCAAACCTTTCCTCAAGTGATTAAGCTTTTTTAGAGGAACTTGGATCTAATACGAATTGTTGAACACACCCAGATACTGAGAGGGGGGTGAATCAGTATCCACAAAACTTAAACCCTTTCAGACAATAGGTAAAATCAAACTATTGACAAGATCAAAAACCCTTAACTAGATTTGCAGTAGCTATTCAAATCAACAACAATGAAAAATATGACAATGAACACACATGCACAAGATAACACCGGATTTACATGGAAAACCCAAGAAGGGGAAAACCACAATGAGAGTTAACTCACAATATAGAAGCTCACTACTTACAGAAATACAATTTTAAGGCTCATTGTCTATGGAATTGAAAACTAAGGCTCACACCCTTAGGGAAAGATATAAAAGGACTTGCAATACTGAGGCGCACAACCTTGAGCCAAGATACAAATTACAAGGACCTTATGAGATTCACTATCTCAGAGAAAGATACATGAAGATTTAGGAATTACGACATATGTCAACAATACACTCTATTGACTGAGGCATTAAAGCTCATTTCTCTTCTCTTTTCACAACTCACTACTTCAATTAATCTTTGCACATCACTCCACACACACACCTTGCAACTGAAATGTTCTTTCATTTATATCCTCTACAAGATCTCAAAACAACAATAGGTCAACCAAAAAGAATACAAACAATTATATCAACAAGCTCACCATAGAAACATAATGAGTTGCTCTCCAAAAGATAGAGAGGACCAAAAAAAATCTTATTACATCTTCCAATGTGATCCCAAACAACTCACATTGGCACACAACAACTCAAGTTGGCAACAAGGAAATGTGTAGATGAAACATGTAGCACACTACCAATTGGCCCAAAAACACACTTGCAATTGAAATTATTCAATGCAGTTCTCAACAAGTAAGGTCAAGACCCAAATGCATCTTAACACAACTTCATATGTTGGCACAGACCCCCAAACACTTGATGCAAGCAAGATAATAAGCCCTATTTGCTAGATATCCACAAATTTCCAAGAAAACCAACTCAACACAATATGTAGCACCAAGGAGATCAATTAATTATGTGTGGACCACAAAGAGATGTTTCATGAACATCTAATAAACACTTCCAGACACTTCTTCACATTGTCATGCTACAAACATCCACCACAAATAAAACAAAGACAGAGTACTTTGCCCCAAAAGCACAAAATACACAACCATGAGATAGAACATTAACAAATCAACTTGAGGTATACACCATCTCATGAAAACTAAACTGAGACACTGCACAGATATTGAGAGCACATCCACCAAGCCGCAAGAGCAAAAACATCAATGCAAAGAAATGTGGAGCATTTTTTGGACCAGTTCAAACAACAAGCAAAATTGCTAATACACTGCAAATATTAGAAACCTCATCAACAACACAGGTGACCTAAAAAGATAGGAGTGCAACATCCATAGAGCACAATCATTGAATCCCAATCTACAAGACCATATCTTCAATAGCGAAGGAATGTGGAGGAATGCGGAGCATTCTCCCAAACAGTCTCCACAACAACTTCTTGTAGCAAAAACTTGCATAAACATGCGGAGGCTAGAACGTCCTTGCAGCAACACATACTTTCATAGGAACAATAGGAGAGATCATACAACATGCTAGAGACCATCAACAACATCTCTCCACCAACAACATTACTTCTAATCCTCATCTTAATGCTTTTAATCCTCATATTAATATATCATCTTGATAACACTTCTTCTAACAACAATCATACTCAATACAGCTTTACATGATATCAAACAAGGCATGGCATCCAACCAAGAACTTATCATCAACAACATACAACTGTGAATACCAATGACAGCATCAATGACAATCAATCTCATAGACATATGCAACATCCTTGCCAATTTTTGACAACCAATTCCAACAAACAAACTCACCAAGTGATGATATCACAACAATCTCTTCAAGTGTTGACATCAATGACAACCAATGCCAACAAGAAGAACAATTGTTAACCATTTAGGAGCAACAGGAGTTAATTGAAAATGTAGAGAGACAAGAAGAAAAAGATAAATCTTCCCCATCATAGTTGGGAGATAAAGGACAAGAAATGAAAGATCAATCCACTGAAATTCAAGAGGAAAAGAAAATAGGTGACAAGAAAGTGTCTACTCCCCTAGGGCTCCTTCATAGTTGAATTTAAATTTGGAAAAGAGGAAGTAGGTGACAGTTCAGCCTCATAGTTGGCATGATATGGTTGTAGAGGTGGAGAAGACAAAGACAAAGAAAAATCCCAAGACTCTTCATGACACCAAGATTAATGAACTAGGGGAGATGATAGCATAGATTGTCACTCCTATAGTTGATAAGGATGATACAAAGCTATAGGAGACATATTATCAACTATCTATAGTTAATCCAGGGAGGAAAACAAGAAAAGAACAAATATCATCTTTCGATCTAGTCATGGATTCGATCAAGGCCAAGATGACTAAAGACAAAAAAAAAAAAAAAAAGATGAGCTTAAGACTCAAATTGAACAAATTAAAGTGTTCTTGAAAGGTTTAGTCTCTCCAATCATCAAACAACCTACCTCGTGTTAGGATAAGGTGACATTAACCTTGTAAACCTATGTCATCTATATGTCTCCATGTTTGTTGGAATGTGTTCTAAGGGAGATGTGAGAAAATCATTAAATTATGGCATGTTGTAATAATATTTTAAAGAGAGGATGTAATTTCGATGAGGTTACACATCAAAAATGGATAAGGAGTCTCTTCTAGGCATCCATATTGGAAGTTGGAAAATCTTGGATGGGGCACTCAAGATTGGAGAAGAAAAGGTGTTTGTTGATGTTCCATTGGGGATCAGAAAGGTCATCAGAGCATTCAAAAATTCAAGAGTTGGATAGGCTATGGGATAAGCACCCATGTGGGAATCTTGTAATTCCATTTAATATTTTATTATGTCTTTTTGTTTTCCATGAAGAGGGGTGTGAGTTTTTCAAGTGGTTTTGTACCTCTTGTTTTGGTTTACCATTCATGGTTTTACCTCCCACAATTTCTATAGATTGGAGCCATGAGATGGTAGTTTCATGATAAGTTCTTCTAGGTATCTGGGTGCTATTGAGTTGATTAGAGATCAATATTGGAGTGTATTATTATATACTCTCATTCAAAAAAATTAACTTTCCCTCTTTTCTCGTGTGGATTTTTTTTTATGAAAGGGTTTCTCCACGTAAATATGGTGTCACATTTTATTTTTGTGTGGGAGTAAATGGTGACTCCCCAACACCCCCAGGAACATTTGCTAGACCAAAACAACTTCCACAAGAGAGATAATGGAAAGAAATCTTGTTTCACAATTCAAGATTGAATATTGGTTGAATATGCTTGAATTAGCTTGAATGCAAATGTACATGAGATGCCTTGCTTATAAAGGAAAGGTAGAGAGATAGGATTAGACAAGATCATGACAAGTGTCTTAATCCTATAACATGTAACAACTAACAAACTAACTACCTAGGAATCAAGCAATACTAGCTAGATAAGATAAGTTTTAGAAAAGCCGACTAAGACTTCTAGAAAGAATCTTATATCCTAAGTAAACTTAACATGTGAATATGTCCCCTAATTACTTAGTGAATGAATTATCTAGGTACAAGACATGTATTCACACCAACATTTTATTTTTGATATCGTGATGTATGTTGCAATAGCATGTTTAAATCTGATTTTCAGATCTGAATTCACTTGCATAAGTTCATATTGTATCTTTTCTTCACATTGTTTTCAACATTTGGTACCAAAGCTAACGGTTCTGTTGAGAAAGGGACGTCTTTCCCTTAAGTTTTGGATGTTTTTTTTTACTGCAATGGGAGCTTTTATTTTGTGGTATATTGTAGATTTATGAAGAGGATTGTTTACCATGGATTCTACCTCTCACCAGGATATTGATAAATTCAATGGCATAGGCTATGTGATCTAAAAATTGAAGATGGAGAATCTCCTTGAAGAGAGAGATCAATGGTTGTCAATTTCACAAGAGAGTAAACCAAATGCAATGTCTGATGTAGATCGGAAAAATTCAGACAAGAAGGCACGAGGAACCATATAGTTGTGTCTCATAGATTATGTCCTTTTGAATGTCTCCACAAAAGATGTAGCATACAAGTTATGGAAGAGGATAGGTGATATTTATCAAACTAAAAGTTTTTCTAATAATTTGTATCTCAAAAGACGGTTATATTCATTAAAAATGAAAAATGGTGATTCTATTGCAGACCGTTAAATGATTTGAATTTGATTATAAGTCAAGTTGCATCAGTAGATGTTAAATTAGAAGATGATAAATGTATCTTGTTTCTTTGTTCTTTTCCCGAATCTTCGGAAAATCTAATTATTTCCATAAGTAGTGGTAATGTAGAGCCAAATATGGATAACATGATTTTCATACTTCTATCAGAGGAGATGAGAAATTCTATGAATGTTGGCTCTCAATATGCCTTGCATATGCAAGGAAGGTCCAAAGAGAAAGGGCCTAAAGGGGATAAAAAAGAGGGATAAGTCTAAAGGATATGTTAAGACCCCCAAAAAGAGTAAAGTATTGGATTTGTGGAAAAAGAGGGCATGTGAAGGATTGTAGAATAAGAAAAAGAATGTAGATTCCTCCACAAAAAATTCCTCCAATGATGATTTTGATGCTTTTTTTATTTCAACTAACTCTATTAGTAATGATGCTTGACTTATTGATTTGGGTTGCTCCTTCCATATGACTCCTCACAAGGAGTGGTTCACTACTTACGAAGAATATGATGGGGGAGATGTTTTCCTTGGTGATAAAAACACTAAGAATATTATTGGTAAGGGAAAGATAAAGTTATGTTTCAGTTATGGGAGAATTAAATCTCTTGATGATGTTTTGCATATTCCAGGACTTGCAAGAAATTTACTTTCAGTATCCAACTTGAATGATTCTAGAATGCATATGACATTTAACAAGTTTGGTGATAGCTAAAGGATTTTGGATAGGTACTTTGTTTAGGATAAATGCCTCCATGCAACTCCTCCAATTTAACTAGCACTAAAAATGTATGTATGATGTGGCACCATAAATTGGGTCACATTGGTGAAGAATTTCTTAAGACCATCCTTAATAAAAAGTTGGTTAATGGTATTTTTGATTATTTTGTTGGAAAAAATGATTTATGTGATAACTATGTGTTTGTTAAACAAAATAGATCTTCATTTCCTAATGGAACTAATAAGGAAAAAAGATTATTAGGTTCATTTGAATGTATGTGGACCAGTTGATGTTGACTCTTTGGGTAAATCTTGGTATTATGTCTCTTTCATTGATAATGTCTCAAGATACACATGGATTTATTTTATGCATTCTAAATCTAATTTTTTCACTAAGCTTAAGGAATTTAAAGCCTTAGTTGAGAAACAATCAAATTATAAGATTAAAGTGTTGAGATCTGACAATGGGGGTGAATATTGTTCGAGGGAATTTGATGAGTTCTATAAGCATGTAGGTATTGTTTGGCAAAAGACTAATCCTTATACTCCCCCAAAAAATGGGGTGGTAGAAAGAATTAACTAAACCTTGATGGGATATATTGTAGTTCTTCTCTCATTCATGGGAAAATCTAACTAATCGTTGCCCTTGCAAATGTGAACACATGCCTAGTAGTAGATCATCTTTTATTCAAATCAGTAGCCATATCAGAGTCAACATATCCTTGAAATTGTGTATCTTCTATGCTAAACCACAAAATATGATGTGATGTGCCCTTCAAGTATCTCAAAATCCATTTTACAACTTTCCAATGGTTTTTTCTTGGATTACTCATATACCTACTAACCACTCCCACTAGATGAGCAATGTTGGGCCATGTGTAGACCATCACGTATATAAGGCTCCCAATAGCAAAGGAGTAATGCACTCTTTTCATGTTTATTTTTCTTGTCTTAAGGCACATCTCGAAAGATAACTTGAAGTGATTAGCTAGAGATGTGCTCGATACCTTAGCATTCTTCATACTAAATTGATTTATTACCTTTTCAATATATTTCTCCTAGGACAATTTAATTTTTTTCTTCTTTCTATCTTTGATAATTTTCATTCCAAGAATTTTCTTCGCAACACCCAAATCCTTCATTGAAAATTTATTAGCTAGCTATTGTTTTAATTGTTCATTGAAAATGTATTAGCCAACTATTGTGTTAATTGGATAACTACAACCATGCTAGTTCATGTCACTAGCATATCACCAACATATAATAACAATAGCACAAATTCACCATTCTCCAAGGTTTTATAATAGACACAATGATCATATTCACATCTAGTAAATTTTTGTTCAACCATAAAACAACCAAATTTTAAATACCATTGTTGAGGTGCTTGTTTCAACCCATACAAACTTTGATTCGTTCTACAAACTAAATCCTCTTACCTTCTTTCTTGAAACCTTCAAGTTGCTTCATGTACAACTCTTCTTCCAAATCACCATGTAGAAAGGTTGTCTTGGCATCAAGCTACTCCAATTCAAGATCATAAACAGTTGCTAATCCTAGCACTACTCTGATAGAAGTCATTTTCACAACTAGTGAAAAAAAATTGGTGAAATCAATGCCCTTATGTTGATCATAACCTTTAACCACTAATATGGTCGTGTATTGCTTCTTCCTGCCACCTTCCTTCAACCTATATACCCATCTATTTTTCAATGTTTTCCTATTAGGTGGAAGAGAAACCAAATCCATGTGTGATTGGCAATCAAAGACCCCATCTCATCTCTCATAGCTTCCATCCACTATTTGCAATCTTTATCATTACTTGCTTCTTCAAATGTAGTAGATTCCAATTGATCAAAAATTAATAGATGTTGAATGAAATCATTGTATTTATATGGAGGCTTGTGCTCTCTAGTCGACCTTCTAACTCAAGGGATCAATTTATGTGGAATACCTTATTCAAGTTACCAATATGGTGTTCATGTTGTGATAGAGCTTGTGACAAAGATTGTGGACGAACATAGTAGGTATTTGGATATTCATTCTCAAGGTTTAGTGACATACTTTATATGTTAGGCGGCAGATTTTGATACCAATTTGGTAGGTTGTGGTGTTCCATGTGGCAATATAGGTGGTGAAACTTGCGATAGACTGTGGTATGATGGGCAGCATACTATGAGATAGAACTTATGAATGGTGAGCTTGTTGTGAATAATTTTGTTTCTATGGTTGTTGTTGGGTATGAATGTGATGTTGCAATTTAAAAACATGTCCCAATTGTGATGCCATTCAATAGAACATACTCCTTGATTGATATCCCTTGTTTTGGAGCCAGACTCGATATTACATCTTCATTGAAGATCACATCTATGGTTCACATGACTTGTTTAGTGACAAGATCTTGCAGTCTATAACTGTATTTTTCATCTCCATACCCAACGAAGATACATCATTTTGACTTCATATCAAGCTTTGTTATTTTTTCTTATGGAATATAAACGAAAGCTTCACATCTAAATGCCTGTAAATGATATGAAATCCTTTTTTCTCAATCACGTCTTCAAAAACCTCAAAATATAATCAAGAGGATGCACCTCAATTGATCAAATACACTATTGTGTTTACAACCTTTGCCCGAAATTGTTTTCCTAAATGAGCATTTGAAAGCATACTACGCACTTTTTTCCAAAATGGTCATGTTCAACCTTTTTGTTGCATTATTTTCTTGTGGTGTAAGAGGAACAAGCTTAATACCCTAAATACCATTCTCTACACAAAACTGATCAAACTATATTGAACAATATTTTATTATCGTGAATTGTTACCCCTGACAATTTCACACTATGTTTGGCTCCCTCCTAAGTGCATGTGCCTAATTAAGCTTATAAACTACCTATTTAATTGTCATTTTCAAGAAATTGAATTAAATATCTACTTAATGAACATTTAAAAAGTTAAATTGGGTTGGACTAAGGCGCCCAGGCCCTTGTCTTGCCCAATTTGGTCCTAAATCTAAAGTTTTATTGTTGGCCTTAATATGTTTATTAATCCAAAATCAAATGTCAGCTTATCATAATGGTTAATGTGAAATATGTTGAAACTCATATAAATGAAAGTCTCTCCCTTCATTTGAACATCTAAGTCTTCCTAATGCAATTTTGATCCTAAAGGCAATTAATTTGATTTCAAGAGCAGAACAAGCAAAATATTTACAACTCTTTCAACCAATTTCATGTTTACAACATATCAGCAAATCCATGTTCATGCATAATAGGATGTTCCACGTTTATGTTCATTTGTTATTGTGAGCACCAACATTTGCAAGATCTCCAAGCATCTTTCAAGTTATCCTTGTATGTGATGAGCCAAGTGACTCAGTCCTACAAGGAATGTAGATTTGAGTGGTAAGTTGTAGTAGTGTCATTTATTATTCAGTTTTATGCATTTGTCTCTACTTTCCATAGAGTATGTGTCCCATATCATTGTCATCATAGTCATTTTTGGAGGTGGAAACACCAAAACGAGGTTCAAAAGCCCTATACAGCACAACCCTTCTTCCCTTGTCCTTCTTGCAATTTATAGATCTAAAGTGGATTCAAGTGGGTTGAGATCTCAAAGCAACAAAATTATAATGCAAGCATTCAAGCACATTCTTTCATTGAATTAGGGCAAGATGATTACTTGCAAACTATTGAACTTTGAAACTTGATCTTGATTGTCAAGAACCCTCTAATTGAGATGCATCTGCATTGGTTTTGAAGCCCTAGAAATCATCATTTCTGGGACTAGGGTGCCCACGCCCCTATCTAATCAATTATGCTCTAAATTCATATGCCAAGTTCTCTATCTACATTCTTCAATTCTGCTTTCTATTTATGTACTTCTACTTTGTATATTTCTTATTATGTAACAGTTCGTCTTCTTAGTCTTAATTCACATAGTTTACAAGATTTCATATCTCATTAATCATCCCATCATCAAAATCAAAAAGAGGACCAAAATTCTAACCAATTGTTTGGCTCTCCCTTGAGGATAGCAACCAAATAGTTTATCTTGGTTTTTTTTGTGTCCCCCAATGTTTTATGGTGGAATGAGTGATTTAGGTTAACCATTGGCCTTGGAACCCATTTCACCATCTCACAAATATTCACCCTTGTCAATATTTAAAAACCTAATTTTACTGGTGATTTGGTTTTCTACAAATGTCTTGAAAGTTTTAAATATGCCAAAAACACCAAATCAAGGTTTGACTAAGGCAAACTCCTATACGGCACAACCCTTCTTCCTTTGTCCTTCTTGTGGGTTACAAGTCTGAAGTGCGTTCAAGTGGATTTGATATCTCAAAGCAACAAAACCCTAATACAAGCATTCAAGCACATTCCTTCATTAAATTAGAACAAGTTGATTACTCAAAAACTGTTGAACTTCAAAACTTGATCTTGATTGTAAAGAACCCTCAGACTGAGATGCATCTGCATAAGTTTCGAAGCCCTAGAAATCATCATTTTTGGACTAGGGTGCCCATGCCTCTGTCCAATCAATTCTACTCTAAATTCATATGCCAAGTTCTCTTATTGCATTCTTCAGTTTTGTTTTTTGTTTCTATACTTCTACTCTATCTATTTCAAATTACGTAATAGTTCATCTTCTTAGTCTCAATTCACATAGTTTACAAGATTTCATATCTCATTAATCATCCCACCAAAATCAAAAAGAGGACCAAAACTCTAACCAACTATTTGGCTCTCCCTCGAGGACAACAACCAAATAGTTTATCTTGGTTATTTTTGTGTCACCCAATGTTTTATGGTGGAATGAGTGATTTAGGTTAACCATTGGCCTTAGAACCCATCTCACCATCTCACAAATATTCACCCTTGTCAATTTTTAAACACTAATGTTACTGGTGATTTGATTTTCTACAGTGAGAGGGGGACCAACCACATCAAGGCTCCAGGTCACGGAGAGCCGAGGGTGAAGGACTGCCATAACTTACCTCACTCTAAAGGGATGGGGATCGAGAATGAAGAGCACTATGAAGTGCTTATGTCACTCTATAGACCCGAAGTTCATGTTTGGGCTAGGCGAGCTGGTTTTTGGAGTCAGTACTATACCTAAGACAGCTCTTTGTCTGAGGACGACAGTGCAGTTCTGGGACAACAATGCGGCATGCTAGCATCTCTTTGGCGCGCTAGCATTCGTACGGCCAAAAAACGAAAGATGCAATAAAGAACACCAAAAACTTACTGAACTGCCTAACTAACTAATTTTAATGAAATAAACAAAGTAATGAGATACAAAAAGTAAAGACAAAGATGATAAAGCAAGTAAATAAAAGCTAGGGTGATGAAGATTATCTCACAAAAGCGCATGTTTGCCAGCTAGCTCCACGCACACGTTGAACTACACACAAACAAGAAGGGGGAAATTGTTGGGGTTGTATAGGGGCATGCCTCAGTCAAACCCTCACTTTGGTGTTTCCACCTCCACGAACGGCCAGAAAGCAACATAGTAGAATATGCAATAAAGAAAGTAGAAAGAAAGATTGTTGAACACTACAAAACAATACTATGCTACTCTATCAAATCACAAAGCAGAGGAGTGAAGCGTTACTACATCCACCCAAAGGCTCACTAGCCAATGAAGGGAGAATGCAAGGTATGGACTTGGCAAAGTCATCACAGCCACAGCAATGATGAAGGGAGGTCTCGCAAGACTCCAAGCCCACAACTTCTATGGTTGCCTCACACTTGCAATGTGGAGTTGGAGTGTGAATGTTGTTGCAATGCTCACAATGAAGTGCTAGAATGTTACTTCAAAATGTGAAGAAGTTGAATGAATTGCTCAAAGGATGTGAAAAAATATAAGTAATAGTCAATAGAATGAATTTGAAGGTGGGATGAGAAGAATTTTTCTTTTCCGGGTCAGTTGGCAGAAGAGGGAGGTTCAATTCAACCCCAATCAGTTGTGTAACACCTCTACCAACTTCAAACACAGGAATCTGTCAGGGACAACAGCGCATTGCGCAGTCGTCTACGCATCGCGCTTGTGTCCCCGACAAATATTCTCTCACCGACACACAGGACAAATGCCAAGTGGATGGAAGGCGGGTGAGTGATGTGGAAATTCGCCTTCAAGTTTGATTTTCTAAGGTGAGGGTATGCGAAAGGGGAATTTACACGAGGGGTACAAATTCACTCCTATACATCTATGAATGTCTTGAAAGTTTAATGTGCCAAAAACTTCAAAAAAAATCATCATATAGACCCAAACCTTCCTTGTGCAACCATCCAAAAAAAGTATCAAAATAATTAAACCCACCAACAAAAACTACCTCTGAGGGGCCAAAGACATCAAAATGCACTACCTCCAACAAACATGACTTCTTTTCATTTTCCTCCACAAAAAATCTTGTCCTCTTCAATTTGTCGTAAATACAATGCTCACATAACTCCAAATCTATCAATCTCAACCCTCAAAGCTAATTCTTCTTGTGCAAGATCCCAATACCTTTATTACTCATGCGACCAAGCCTTTTATGCCAAAGCTTCATTCTAATGTCTACAATTTCCATTGAAGCTCCCACTTCTATCTGACCCTCCAGTACATACAAAGTATCTAATTTGTTTTCTCTAGCAATCACCAAGACTCTTTTTGTCACCTTCCACATACTTGACTCAAAAGTAATGCTAGAACCTTGAGCATCCAACCACCCAACTAAAATTAAATTTATTTTGAGTTGAGGGACATGGCTTACATCCTTTAGTAACCTATTACCATTATTCAATTTTAATATCATAGGCTCATCATCACCGAGGTAAACTTTGTCAAAGTTGCTGATTTGATAATTTCTAAAATACTCCTTGCATGACGTAGCATCAAAAGATGCTCCTAAGTCGAGCACCCAAACATTTATGGTGGCTTCTCTTATAAACAAAACAAGAGCACCTGCATCTTTTTCATAAACTGCACTTGTCTCATTTTCTTTTGACCAATTTTCAATCATTTTGAAAGACCAACAATTTCTTTTCATATGGCCTTCTTTACCACAATACCAGCAACTTACACTGCTACCCCTAGATTTTGATTTTTTGTTGAACATTTATCTGTCTATAATTAGTTTTACCTCATTCTTGTCATCTCTCTACAACCGATTACCAAAGCATCTCCTAATGATGTACTTTGATTTTTCCTTTCCATGTCCTCATTTAAAAGAATCCCAACATCATCTAATTTTAGCACACTTCCCTTCTTATCAGATACTGAGTTACTAATAGTCATAACTCCTTCCCAAATATCGAGTAAAGAACACAATAAAATTGCCTTGATCTCATTGTCTAAATTGATCACAAAAATTAACTGACTAATCAAAGTGTTAAATCCGTTCAAATGATTTGAGACATTACCACCTTCATTTTCAAATTGTACAATTTCTTCATTAAGAATACCCTGTTTGATCCAAAGACACCATCCCATACATGTCTAATAAACAATCTCATAATCCTTTCGTTGTCTTTTTTGTTGAGACATTAAATAAAACATTGCTAGCTAAGGAGAAGATAATAGTTGCCACTGCCTTCCTATCCAGTTTGTCTCAATCTTCATTGAACATTGTAGCAAGCTTTTTTTATTTTCCTTACAACGTTGATTGAAAGATCCTTTTGAATTAGCAAAGCTTTTAATTGTAACTTCCACATCCCAAAGTTTTGGTCTGAGAATTTTTCAATCCTCCACTTATTTGCCTCCTCCATCTCTTCTTGTTTGACAGTGGGTTTTTCAAGTTCTTTTCAATGCTCTAATACCAATTGTTAAGAATTCAAGGTAGATAAGAACATAAAATATTGGATCAACAATAAACAGACCACATAAAATTGTACACACAAAATTACATGGTTCACCAACGATTGGTTGCATCCACAGCGAGGAATTCATCTCTTATTGATTGCAGCAATTACAGATAAGTTTTTCATCAATAATACAAATGTCTCAATCCCCAAATTTATAAAAACTTGTGAAGGCATTCAAAGAGTTCAAAACAAGGGAGGTGAAGAGTTTTATTGACTGAATGTTGATGGTATGACTTGTACTTCACATATCCGAACAATATAATAATGCTTATAAAGATAATACATGCACATACATGCATTACTTCTCTTTTGAGAAACAATCCATGCCCCAATTGATGACAATTTAATGTACAGCAAAGTGAAATGCGGCATTCATTACACATTACACATAATCATTTGAAGAGTCTGTTACCAAAGACAAGCGACATGAGGTATTATCATTGAATATATTATAACAGATCACAAATTCTCTTAGCAATATAATTAAAATTTTGAATTTGAAATCAAAAGCCAATTGAGGCCACTGTTAAAACCACCACTGCTATGCATCTTTTAATGGTTTTAGGCAATGTGGGTTTTTGTTTTTTGAGATAGAATCATTGCTTCCAAATGACAAGGGAATTCAATCTAGATGAAGGATGATGTAGACACGAACAAAATGTAGTATTTAATGCAAAAATCTTCGGTTGAAGGAGTATACTTATGCAACCTAAGTACTAATAAATTGGGCAAATCATTCACCGTTAGCGTTCATTGTCTACATCATTTTCTGAACACAAATTTGCTGGTAGTCATCACAGTTATTCAAATGTCAAACACAACAACTATCACCTCAGCTTCTCTGTTGCAATAGTGCGAGCAATTTCCATTGCATCTTCTATTCGTGCAGCATCATTTCCCTATAACACAAAACCGAACAACTGCAAACCTTGAGAAATGAAATATTGTGAAGTCAACATTTATTACTTAGACACTCTAGGAAATGCAAAATTTACAAAATTGAATACATCTTAAACTTCATTTTTCAACTAAATTTTATTTAATATTTTATTATGTGAAATGGGCATTTGGTAGATTGCACATCAAGTAGCTTACCTGTCCTTGAGCCAGTCCACCTTTGCCACCCCCTCCATTACCTTTAAGGGGCTCTAACACTTTCCTCAACCAATCCAACACTGCAAGCCCCTTCTTTGCTACCGACTGTGGTACACCAGCATAGACAAGAACTTTATTTGTTGCCTTGTCGACACTAAACATCATGACAGGAATGTCCTGCACAAAAGAAGCAGCTCTGGATATAAGTAACAATGATTGCTCAGCAAAGCTGATTACTAAATAGAGATATATAAGCTGCTATTCATACACACCACATGAATCAACATATTATTTATTAACCTTTTGTTTCTCCATAAATTTAAGAACAGCTTCTCTGATTGCATTGGCATCCAAACCCACATCAATTCGTGACACACAATAAGCTTCATCTCTTAATGATAACTTGTTGGCAAGTTCAATGGCTGCAGTTATTGCTGCCTTCATATTTACTTCTGCAGCTTGCTTTTGAGCCTTTTTTACACGGTCCTGACATTCAATCAGATAAAACAGGTTTTAATAACAATTCTAGTGTCATCAGTCAATGATAACTTTTTATGCACATTCATAAGAATATTCAATTAAGTATGAATTGAATCACAGAATTATGCACAAAATATTTAAATGTGGAGACAATACCTGCAATTTAGTTATTTTTCCTCTGAAATCTGCCTTTTTAGCTGCTGGAATGACAGCAGAATCCAACGAGCTCTTCAATGAAGCCACTTCCTGCTTGGATAAACTTAAAAAATTATTCTACGATACACCAAAACAAGTTAAATTGAAAAGCATTAATGAACAGATGATATAGGGAAAGAAATTGCAATATACCTTATAGACGAGACACCTAATTATAAATTATACTTATTGTCAATTACCATTAAAAACTACTAGACATACTATTATTAGCTCAAATAAAAATAGCTGAAACCTAAGTTAAGAAAATAGAATTAGATATTTTGTTGAAAAGGTATAGAGCATCTCGAAAAATGTGCCCAACGAGAGGTGCTCTCTACAGAGGTTATTGGTGTCTCGGGTCACAAGGGCTCTTATCTGACCCTTACAGATCTTCCTATTGCCGCTTATCAACAACGTCCCTCAATTGCCACTTCGAGAGATTATTGGTGACACTAGTCAATAAGACCATCTCGATGCTCTATTAACTCTGATGGCTCAAGAGGATCATTTGAGTGCCCTTGATCCTGGTTAATTTAGAATGTGCTTTTGTATTTTTATTGGATTGCATAGAATAGCAAGTTAGTTGGATTCATGAAACCAATAAACTGCAATTAATGAATTCTAAACAATGCCTAGTTATTGTAGTTTTAGTGTGATTATACTGAAATCCATCAGAATAAGGTAGTAGGAATCTTCATATATTTCTATTGCCTCTTAAATCTAATAGGCTTTACTAGCATGCTAATCCCTATACATGTACCAGCAGAATAAACACAAATATGCAAGTAAAACTGACGAAATCTCACTCATGTATGCTCTGTACCAGAAAGCACAACGACCAGACCCTAAAAGTTATTTTAGATCCGTTACATGTTTGAGAACCTAACAGGTGAATTGCTGATATAAAGATGATAATAATTTATATAAAAAAATACAAAAGGAGGTCTGAAATTTGTACACATGGTTTCAAGTAAATGAAATGACAAACTAATGATGCATCTGGAAGGGGAAAAAACAAGAACAAAAAATATAAAAGAATAGAAGCATGTCTGACATTTCAAGAAAAACAGTTACCTTCTCTAATGCAGCTCCCTCCAACTTTGAGGCATCATTTAAACGTGAATCAAAAGATGCTGCAGTTTCAATTGCCTCAATGGCTGCACCAGTTGTAAAAGCAGTTATTCTCCGAACACCCTTTGCAATTCCTTCTTCAGATACAAGAGCAAATGCTTTTGCTTCTCGTGTATTTGACAAGTGTGTCCCTAAGAATTCCAAGATGTCAGTAATATTTTTGAAGACCCAATGCCAAGTCTAGGACCCAATTTCAAATTATAAAGTGATGCCTACCACCACAAAATTCTGTCGAAAAGGATGCCCATTGTGGGTTATCTGGATCTACTAGAAGATCCTGAACACGTCTTCCAATGGAAACAACTCGAACAGGATCAGGATAAACCTGTACGCAGACTCATAACATGGTCAAATTGCAACTGAGAACTTCAAAAGGTATAGCAATTTCATAAAACAACACTAGCTTTTATGATTTATCCTAATGGAACAATTTCTGTGAGTTCAACCCTTGTTTATGAAAGTTCCTTACTTCTCCAAACACAGCTCGGAGACCCAAAATGCGTTTTGCCTCCATCAGGCTAGCTTCTTTTGCATATACATCTAACTCATCTTGAATCTGCTGATTTACAATTGCCTCTATTTGCTTCAAAGCATCGGCATTAACAGGTTTGCCTGCAAGAAATAACACAATCAGAGAAACAAATGATAGTTTGATGGCTCAATAACACCTACAGAAAAAATAAACATGTCGGCTGTAGCTCACTTGTAAAGTGAAGCTGAAAGCATATAAAATATGTATACAAGTAACCTAACCATGTGAGAAATCAAAGCGCAACTTGTCTGGAGCTACCAAGGATCCCTTTTGATCAATATGATCACCAAGTACGGCCTGCAAACAGAAAATAAATAAGTTTTAGCACTGGTCATAATATCAATTAATATACATCTTGCCCCAAATCAAATCCGGATGGTTAAACACATACCCTCAATGCATAGTTTAACATGTGAGTACAAGTATGATTGGGAGCAATAAGACCCCTCCTTTCATAGTCCACCTGTTTAAATGAATATTGATCAAGGTTAAATATAATGATAATTGTCCAAAAGAATCCACAAAGAACTTGTAATTCATGGAACACACAATCATTGATTACCTTACAAATGACTTCATCCCCTACACATATCTTGTCTGTTTCCCCTAGAACAGAACCCATATGAAGGATATAACCACCATATATTTGGGCATTCCTAACATCAAAAGATCCATATGGACCCTCACAGATTCCAGTATCGTAGATCTGAAAACAATCTCAACAGATGATTAATCAAAATCTCATAGATTATTAATAAATAATCTTGCAAATCTGAGCTGAATGCTCAACTACTCTTCATCTGGTTTAGTAAAAGTTGCAAATTAGGGTTTGATATTGAAATTTTGGGTGCATTTAAAAAACAACCACCTAAAAATTGTTCTCTAGGGAAAGAAACCATTTCCAAGCAAATAGGTGCCAATGAGAATTAATAATAACTAAAAAAGACTCCTTCCAAAGATTGTACAAGTGCAATTTCATAGGCAATTATTTTTTGCATTAGAAGGTAAAAAGGGAAAGGTGAAGGTAATTTTATGAGATGCCATTAAAAGGAGACCAATTTGGTGTTTGAAACCCCCGATTCAAAAAACCCCTAAGTAAGGTTTTCTAGATTGTTTCTATATTTACCTCGTGCATTCAAAACCTAATCCATTTAAAACTCATTTGTACATATTTAAAACTTGGCAAGCTGTTGTTTGACTCAGACTAGGACTTGGAGGAAAGACTAGGCAATTAACATATGATATATCAAAAATTGGCTTTAATATCTTTCAAGTTTCCAATTGATTTTCTGTTTTCTTCAAGAACTCGCCTGAGTCTGACATCCCAGAAATGCAAGTCTGCTAAAACTCACTAGTCTCAGATGTCAGGCTCGTCTCTCTGAGCCTCAGTTGCAGACTCGGATTCACAAGCCCTCCACAAGACTCACCAAATCTCGGCACTATGATCTAAACTGTATTTAAAGTTGGCTCATGTGCAATCAAAACCCGATCCATCTACACCCCAATTAAACATAACTAAAAACTAACTACTACGACATTTCAAAAGTTATGCTCTATAAATTTCTTGAAGTCCAGTAATAAACATTTTCCACTAAATTTGATTGCAGAAACCATTAATGCTGAAAATGTTCAAAAATTAAAATAAATATTTTGGAGTTCTAATTACATATTTATATTCTACTTATGTTAAGAAGATAGTATTTTTCTTTCATTTTTAGCCTTCTTTCAATCCAACTCTTCTTTGGATTTATTTGAAAAACAAAAATAATGTTGCACAAAAAAGTTACCTGTCCCCCTTGCTCTGCATAAAAGTTAGTAGTTTCAAGTACAATACCAACATCCTCTCCAGCTGATACAATATCTATGAACTCCAATCCATTATAGATTGCCTTCACTTTACTGGTATGGAGCTGTAAACAGAATTTAAGAAAATGTCAACATTAGCCTACCCAAAAATGCAATAATTTTTTAGATGAAACATCTAGATAAAAAAACTTATATGCAACAACCAAACAAGTAAAAGCCATTAAAGAAATCAACAATAGATTTTAAAAAGTGTACATTTATGGATAAAAAGAAAAGCTTTAAGTAAATAAATTGTTACACATCTAACACAGGATACATCAGGATATGTGATGGCCAACATGGGCATACATAATATTTCACTTAATCATTTGTCAGTTCCTAGATTTAACAGTGGTAGTCAGCCTTATTGGGATTAGAGGATTATTAAAGGCCAATGATTCTATATATAAGAGGTAGTGAATAGTTGTTAATCATCATATTTGTGAATTTTGCTCTTGTAAGATTTTGAGGTCACCCCCGTGAAGAGACTCAGTCTAATAATAAAGTGTTCTCTATTTCATTCATAATATGTGGATCTGCTATAATCAACTCTTGTTTGTGCATTTATTGTGCTATTCTGCCATTAGTATCTTGTGGGTCTGTTATGAGTATTGATGTTAATTTGCTCTTGCATTAATAAGATTCATTACAAGTGCTATCAGAGCAACTATTAAGCAAATATTCTAGGCACATGGAACCATTCAAGAAAACAAAGGACGAAATTTTGGGTAAATCTGTAATTTCAAGCCATTTTTTTCTACTTTAGACCAGTTGTGTGTTTGAATTTCAAAATCAAAAACATTTTAAGATGTAAGAATTTAGGATATATTCATCTACATTAGGGAAACCAGGGCTTTTTTAGAAGTCTGGATTCAGCTTTTCACCAACATTATAATTGCTAGCTGACCTCATTTTTTAGACATTTTTGCTATTTTGGATTTTTCCTTGCATTCTTGTGCAATATAGCAAACATTTGATCCATCTTGGCAAGGAGGTCACAATCGCACTTTTCTAGTAACCCTATTTTTTTGTCTTACATCTTGGTAGGTCCTTCAGCTTGAGGGAAGGCCAAATCTACTACTGCTCTAGGCAAGCCCCCCCTCCAAACAAGGAACAGAACCAAATGAGCTAATAGCAGAAGAGTAGCAAGCACAAAATGGGAGAAACCACTTTGAGCATATCCCCTATGTCAATCCAAATAGTCAGTTTGCAAGGATCAAAGAAAAGATGATACATTAGTAAGGGATAGAAAAAGCATTGGAGAACTTGAAGAAAATAGTGAATTCACTGCAAAAGAGGACAATCCCTCTTGTTACACAAGGTGTTCAGATTCAATTACTGAGGAGTTATACAATTCTCACATCACAAACATTACCTCAAAATGATTCCTTTCGATGAGAGAAACTTCACCATCAAAATCGACACACAATTTAGATAGTTCGGATCCTTTCACATACATGTCTCAAATGAAACAATTTTTTGACATCAAGGAGGGATTAATGGAAGAAGAAAGGAATGGGAAGAAAATAAGGAAGTGACTCTTTCAAAGGGCAGAAATTATGAAGAGTTGTACTCTTTCAAAGGGTGGTAACTGTGAAAGGTTGTGACTCTTGCAAAGGGCAGACATGATGAAGAGGTGTGACTTATCCCTTACATTGGAAGATATAAAGGGGAGAAGGTTTCATTTGAGGAAGACATGCAAGAGAGATCAATTTGGAAAATAATTTATTATTTCTCAAAAAGGCAGCAATGAAGGGTGGTGACTCAATTCTTATGAAAAGTGGTAGACTCTTCCACCAATAAAGTATAAAAGAGAAATCATTCCAAGCATTCAAGGATCACTTATCAATCATCACTCACCAATGCATCAAATCAGCACTCATTCAATCATCACTCATGAATCCATCAAATCAATCATCAATTATCTCCACCACCACGCAGCTGGCTGTTTCGCGTTGAGCAACAGCACTCCCAGGTTAATCCTGCTTTGCCTCAGTTCTCGACACTTTGTCGTTTCTGAAATGGATCTTAATTGATTTGAGCAGCATTAATTACAGTTTTCTCTAAGTCCTATTGTAATTGTGTAATCCATTTACAGAATACTCTTTGTAAATAAATTGTATTGTTGGAATTCTTATTTTATGGGGCAAAAATCAGGTATATCCCCAAAAGGGGACATTACATTCCAGCATGCCTTTCATGGCATAATAAGCTAGCACACATAATAATTGGGCACTGCATCAATGAAAATTCACCTTAATGATGTTTAAATAAACTAATTTACTCGTCACTATTGTATATACTCCACTAGGCAAAGACACTGGAACCATAACAACATTTCACAGTCAATGAAGATATTATATAAAATCCTCTAATTATGCAGTCAAAACCAGAGAGATTGTCCATCCAGTCCAATGAGCTACCAATATTCATTGTTTTCCAATATATGCAATGACTAAAAAAAATTCCTTAAATACAAAATGACAACTTGTTGCAATACAATCTCATACTAACCTGATTCCAGACATACTTGCTTTTGTCATCCGTTGGAGCCACACCCCTTCTCAACAGCTCAGCAGTTGCTTCAGCCTCCATGACAAGAATTTCCCCACCTGACTGCTAAAGTGAAATTAATGAGGCAAATATTAATAAAAATCCTAAATTTCTTATTGCGAAGTAGGAAAGATACAATATGATAGTTCTGTCCTATAATCCTATTGCATGTCTGTTTCGATAATGCCTTGAGCAAAAATAATAGAATAATTGCAGATATCAAAGGTCCTTATTTGTCACTTAAATTAACCCTCAATAAAAATTGTTAATTTCTAGCATGATCTTGTACTCATCAATGTTGAATAGTTCAGACATCCCCAGTATTAAATTACTGCAAGTTATATTACTATGAATTTCAATGCGCAGTGTTGCTGGGATTAAACCTACTTAATCCATACAAATACTTGTATTATAGCCATCTAGGCATTAAGGATGTCATGATTCAAACACACAGCAACTACTGTTTTTTCCAACATCAAGAGAGAGAACACAGGAATGTTAGTTACACAAATTTCCAAATAATCATGAGATCAATCATCTGTATCTAACTTTATGGTCAGAAATTTAAGAGTGCATTGAAAGCAGATGCACTAAAAATTACTCCATGTTGTAGAAAATTAGCATCCCTTTATCTATTGCAAATCATGTCAATATGAACTAGTTTCAAGGAATAAAAATCATGTCTAGGTACCACACATGTATTTCAATCTATACTACTTACTAAAGAAACAAACTCACCCTCCCTCGAGCACTTCTTGCCTTCTGTCTAGCTTCTTCCATTGCATCGTTGAAGCCATCTACATCTACCTTCAGGCCCATTTCTTCTGCCATAAGCTAGTAACAAATTTCCACAGATGGTTTGTATATCAGGTAAAGAAGAGCATTAATCCATTGCAATTTCCAGGCCCCAAATGGTTTAGAAAGGAAATGATGATGACAAATCACCTGTGTGAGATCCATTGGAAACCCATATGTGTCCCATAATATGAAAGCATCCTATAATACCAAAAATAATGTCAGTGTCAATCATCCATTTCCATCAAAAGCAACAGAAGACATATAGATAATGAAATCAAAAGATATCCTCTTCACCTTCAAAATAGAGGAAATTTCTGTACGTTCATTACAATTTGTGTAAAGTGAAAACTTGGAACCACACTAACTTCAAAGTTAAACCATACATACAGAAGAAGCAATTTAATTCTCCAAGCTATATGCTACAGGCAGCAGCAGTTAACATATAGAATAACTACACTTGTATATCCAACAGAGTATTCAAATGCTCTAACTTCCTTTGTTTTCCTAGCATTATTGAATCAGTGCATTACAAATTTACAAATGGGTATTCAGAATGACACAAACGCACAGCCAAAAACTGCATTAATGCAACTAACCGATGGCAACAACCATAATGCTCTCTTATTCTCTTAGGAATGTAATCTCAATTTCAATTGAAAATATAAAACTTCAACCATCAAACAGCAAATTTGTGCCATATAGTTGATATCAGCAAAGTAAAATCATCAATACACCTTTGACAAATCCTCTTTCAAATAAAATAATAGTAATCACATGATTAGCAGCAAGGAAACAAATCCTCTTTCAAATAAAATAATAGCAATCACATGATTAGCAGCAAGGAAATATGATTCATTTTCTCAAGGAACCAACACTCAAGACAAAAATAAGACTTCATGCCTAAGATGTAAAATTGTATAGGAAAAAGCAATTTGAGTTTAATCTATTTTAGAACTTTGACATGAAAAACAATACAGCAATTTACATCTTATATCAAACCATATTCAACAAGAAGTCAAATAAAGGGATTGAGTTAAGTGGCCCTTGGTCTATTGGTGAAGTTGAATGGCTCACAAAGAGCCCAAGAGATCAAGTCTTGCTGAGTGCATAGGACCAACACCAAACAAATGGATGAAGCCAGATTGTGCCCAAGGTGAATTTGGCAGCATAACCTACAGTGGCAGCAAGCAATGGGATGTAATGGTGCGAGCATGTTCACCAAAATCCCTTTCAGTGACAACTTAAAATTTAAAATAAATAGAGGGTAGGTGCCTGGAAAAAGTGCACATTATTCACAAATCCAATTATAAATATAAAACACCAACTACCATTTAGAAATAAAACAATTACCAATAAAAATATATAGCAAAGAGGACAGAAGAAGAAGAAGAAAAAGTGATGTAAAGAGCAGCAGTAACCAGAGATATGAATTTTATTTTAAAAGAGCAATTGAATACATATTATGAGATGAATTTTCAATTGCTATAAAAATTCGCATCACATTAAGAATTGGCTAATTAAATAGCTACTACAATAGCAATTTTATATCTCCCAAAGCCATGTCAGCATAGATTTCCCCAACCAGATTGTCAGTTTCTAAAAGTCCCCACAATGATTTGTAAATTTATTCAGCCGCTGTTGTTTCCCCTTCAATTCCCTCTTTTGTGAAATAAATAAATTTGCAACAAAACTTATTATGGAGAGCTGAGCTAAGCCATGCAGAGTATGATTTGAGGCAAAGAATGAGCTAATTGTGTGTGCAGCATATTGAAATTACAAATTTTGATAGAGATCTAGCAAAAGCCAAAAACTAAACAAATGAAACTCTCTTTCAACCACTGTGGTTAAGTTTGAAATGAAAAGTCACAACTGTAAAAAGACAACATTATTTAGAAAGCTATGCCATGTGGTAAAATGCCATATTAGCCAGAAACACAAACTTTGCCAAGGAATTTGCAATAGCTTTCAACCTTGAAAGACCCACAATAGTGTAGCAGACAATAGCACAATCTAATCTAAATTAGGCCAAAAGGGAATGAATCAATACAGGGATCGAACAAAGGAAACCAAATTCTGAAGCAAAGAAAATAATGTTCCCTTATATTTCATGGACCAAAGTTCAAAATGTGCTTCTTATCCTTATCTGAATCAAACTCTAGAATGTAGAACCCTTTGAGCGCACGATTAAATAATCAGTTCCCCTACCCAGAAATGTTTCCAAGCAAGAGACATCCAGTCATGGAGATCAGCCAATTTTGGCCAAGACTTGTGAAATTTACAAATAAGAGCATGGCCCCTCAAATACTCTTTACACTCAACAACCTTTGAATCCATTGAGATTTCGTGAATACTAGTAATTTTTATCATTGGTTGTTCAGCAATCAGCTTGAACAAAGTGTCACCAATAAGTGCACAAGTTACATGCAGGCAATTGCAGAATATTTCAGGAAAGCAATCTGAAAGTTCATTGTTGTTGCCAAGTAAAATAGTGCAAGGAAAAAAGAACAAAAAAGAACTAAAAAAAATTAAAATGTCAAATCTCAATCAATTTGTTAGCAACTTTAAAATAATTGGTTGGGTTCAAAGCAGGTTCACGCTGGTTCATCAAAGCCTAACCCACATACAGAAAACGGCACCCTACCCAACCTTTTAGCAAAACCACACCTGTATCCCAACCAAGATTAGATTGTACTCAGATTCAGGGGTTTTTTGCGAAAAACCAATAGCAGCTTGAGAGTATATGTTGGAATAAGAACAAGCATTATGCAACAAGAAGTGCAATTAGAGACTATTGGTTCTATTGTTCCATTACATTTCACACAGCCATGTAATTATTTGTTATGTTTGTTTTAAAATATGTTGTTTTATTTCGTCTCTTGAATTTTTAAATGTACAGATTTGTAGAAAATAAGCTCTAAATTTTATAATACATATTTTGTTTGTTTTCTTTGTTTTAAGTCTCCTTACAAGCAAAAATATGGTAGATGTCACTGTTGTTCGTTGTGCAGGGTTTGAAGCCCCTAATGATGAGGAAGTAAAGAGGTCCGTTTTGACTCCAAAGGTGGTTGATGTGAAGGCCAAAATCTAGAAGCAACGTCAATGTGGAGGAAATGATGCACAATCATGACCAGTGGTTGGACAAATAAGAGGAACAAAACATTGTTGGATTTTATTATTTCTTCCTCAAGTGGTTGTACTTCCTAATATCTATTGATTTAATGATTAAGATGTCAAGCTTCTACTTTAGTTAGATGTAAATTCATATTTCCATTCTATTTTTATTCATATTTCCATTCTATTTGTTTATTTTTTGAAATTAATTTATGTTAATATTTAATAATAACTACAATTCACAAAGTCTTTAGTTGTCCTCCTCCAAGTTTCTAAGGGAGAGACGCTCTCAATGGGCTATGTATATGACGGCATAGATAGCACCAAGGAGGTCAGCAAATCCATCTATAGTGGGGTTGAGCATAAATATCATCACACTTGGGAAATCACTGATTGGTCATGGCACCATCAACATCACAAGCCTTTATATGTAGTTGTCTATTTCTTGAATCCGAAATTCAAAGCAAGTGAAAAGGTTTTGAGTGGGTTCTACGATTGTAGAACAAATGGAACCTAATCCTCAACACGAAGCGAAAATCATTTCTAAGATTGAAATCTACAAACTTGTGCAAACAGACCTCTTTGCACAAGATAAATGCAAGGCAACTCAAATAACATTGTAGCTAGGTAAAATTCTATTAATGGTGTACTTTAACTTAAAAACTTTTTTTTTTCCTTGTTAATGTTTAAACTTTAGTTTACAATGAGATTGGATTCTTTTATTTTCTCATTTCAAATGCATGGTGGGATAGGTCTGGTGATAAGGTGTCGAATCTTTTAAGGATTGCAAAACTCATGCCTTGAGTCAACCATGCAGCAATTCAAAATGTGAGTGCAATTGGAGTATGTCTTAACACACAACCCAAATGGCACAAAAGGTTGTCAATGCAAAGGTTGAATCATCATGTTTATGTTCATTACAACCTTTGTCTTTGTCACAAACAAATCCTGGACACTGACTTATATTCCATCACTCTAAAGGAGATTGATCCACAATCAAATTAGATCAACAAAGTTAATCATCACATCTTCATTGAAGAGGATTTTGCATGGATTGGTTGGACAAACCTAGAGGCAAAAACAGTAGCCATGGCAAACAAGGATAGAGTACAAGCAGACCCCTCAGATGTTAATGTCACTAATACAAAAACGGATATCATGACTCCATCATTAACGACAACCTATCTTAAACTGCTGCTCCTGTGTAGGACTAGTTGTACAACTACAGATGTTAGGACAAGTAATGCAGGCTCCTTTAAGCCATAGTTATACTTACGATATTTCATTTGATGACATTGATTTCACAAAACATGAGTTTTGTATACACTTGACAATATTTATATTATATATATTTAAAAGTGTTATTTCCTTAAACAAAAATCTGTGTACATGTATGCTTGATGTATACTTGTGTATGTCATCAAAGTAGCTTCTATTCAATTAATTTCTTCTGTCTTCAAAGTCTATTTATTGAAGGGTACATAATAAAAGCTTTAAATCTTTAAAAAATTCTACATTTCATAGTTTTTTCAATTTGCTAAGTCTTTACAAAGTGTTAGCTGGGTCTATGTGCCAAGTCTGAGTCCAAGTCTCAATCAAAAAGCATCTTGCCAAACCTAAGCCAGGTCCAAATCTTGTAACTATGGTTGTGAGAGAACTTCAGAGGCTGCTTTTGGGAAAAAGAGAGCCAGCTATTCAGCAAACAGCCCAGAAAAGGGAACTGCTGACATCTAGATGAAGAAAGCATAGTTAACCTCTTTGGAGACATTTTATTGTGCAAAAGGATGGTAGAGTTGGGGGAGGGTACAATGTCAATAAGCAATAAGAGTCTAGTTTAATAGCCAATGGTCAGTGTTGCATCCATGAGCAAGCATTAGTAGATGATATTTAATGTTCAAATCATTCTTACCCTATCTCTGCATTAAAATTAATTTTGTACTTTTCACTAGTATTAGAATTATTTTTGTGACACTAAGTTACTCAAATATTACCTGCCCACTAAGCTTGTTATCCTCAACTTCTTGTGCAGCCTTCTTGAATTTTTCAATGCCCTGCAACCAAAAACAAACAGCATCATTTAGAAAGTAAAATAATCAGAATCACATAACAAATGTAAATGATTAATACATATATTGATCTTAGACAATATCACAAGGCAACTGTTTCAAGGTGTGATGTGACAAAAGAAAGAGTTAGCACTTGTTTTTACCAGAGTAGTAGGCTTTCAAACACTCAAAAGCTAAATGAAGAAGTGATTCAAGTTCTAGAGATATAACCTAAGGAAAAGCATTATAAAGCATTATAAAGAAATTAAAATTCCTTTAGAACCCATACCAAATAATCTCAAAAGAAGTGCATTTTTGGACCTTCTTTATTCTATTTCCTTTCCCTTGCTTAGTTCAATAATGTTTTCAACTATGTTTTCAGAAATTAATTTTCATCCCCAGTACCCTTAAAAGATGAAAGTTGTAACTGACGATCAACGACAAAAACCCAGTGACTTGCTCCAAAAAAATATTTTGACTGATCCTTAGACATAAAATGTGGGCAGGCAGCCAAACTTCTCCTTGAAAAGTAAAGGGGAGGCGAACCATGATACATATGTTAACAAGAAAACTTATTGATGAAAAAAGAGGACCTCCATACTACCTTAATCAAAGTCCTCCCAAAGCTCAATTCCTCTTCTGCAATAATTTCCTTTATCTTCTTTTCATGTTGCGTCAGTTCGGGAAAAGTCTTACCCATGACTTTAACAACAATGCTCACCAACCTAGCCAAACGAGTTATCTCATCAGTCAACAAGATCAGTTACATTTTTTAATAAAATGTCAGGCTTCATATTACATGCTAGTTTTCAAACCTAACCTAGTAAATTGAAACCATCAACTTCCAAAAGAAACAACTATGTGAACTAAAGACAGCACAAATATTGCATCATAGAACACAAAAAAATGGTCATTTCAACATCTAAACATAATTATGCTAAACTACTAAACCATTTGTTTCAAGAGAAGATGTAGTTGCATACCCGCTAAAGAACCCTTCTTGAGCTTTTAGAACTTCCCGTCCATATCGAACTGCTCGCCGAAGAATACGTCTAAGTACATATTCACGACCCTCATTACCTGTATGGTGCATGTAAATAGTCCATGAGCACTTGTTATAAGAATTGAAAGCAAAACCAACTCCATTGTATGACACAAAAATTTTCAGATGGCATTCAAGTTAAAACACATGCCATGAGTATAATTTTTTATTACATAAGAACAAAACAAAGATTAAAAAAAGGTAGCATCATAACAAGCAATAACATGATTTAATATACATTGAATAAATAAAATAGAAAATCAAATTTGCAGAAATATGTTCAAATTCAAAACTTAATTTGGATGACAAATCTAAACTTGTTTAAAGAAACAATTCATAACTAGATAATAAGCTGCTCTATTCAGTACGATACAAAAAACTTGGTCAAACAGAGTGTCTAAAAAGGTTTCTGCCTACCAAACATTTCTAGACAGACAAACTGAAGAACTTCTTTCACATAAGGATTCTTTACAAGGGTTTTAACTTACATACTTTTCATCAAGTGTTGTACTACTTTTTTGCTGATGATGGCTGGGATCCTAGAAATAACTTGGGCCCTTCCTTTTCTATGACCTTCTAATCTGATTTTTAGCCATGCTAGAACTAAGGTCATGACCTTAAATAGCTATGATCTCACCTACTTCCTCTAAATACTCCTTGATTGAACCACATTTCAATAATTATTCACATCAGTTGAAACCATCCTCTCAAACCCAAGACGAATTTCTTGAAAAAAATTCACAGCTTTGTTAATGGCAGTAATAATCTGATCACATCTCACTATTCCAGCATCACAGGCCGCATGTGTTGAAATATTTTGTCAATGATGTCAAAGGATTGGCATTTAATGTGTGCTGGAGTATTGACGTGGATGTGCGTCTACAGCTGGTCGTGCCAATTCTCTGCAGGACGTGGTTTATGTTTAAAGTGTTAAAGTGTAATTAGAGGAATCAGGAGGTACCTGGTTGTTAGCTTGCAATTCAATGATGGATATGCTGGAAGTACCTGGCTGTTAGCTTGCAATTCAAAGATGGATACGCTGAGTGGATGTCACTGTGGCAGTTATGCCACATCAGTGTTGAACTAACAAAGGGGTTCGAGTCATTTGAAGAGGCTTCGGGCTCTTTCTATTTAACTCCGCCAGCTTTCTGAAGTTGGATTCATTATCTGAAGACGTCTTTATTTTAGGCTCAGAAAATGAAGTGGGGTGGCTTATGGATTCGTGGTTTTCTTAGCAACAACTTTAGTCAAATGAATGGGATTGAGTGTATGGAGCGACAGCTTAAGTATCTTCAGCCAACTCCCTGACTTGTCTATTTTAAGCGACAACCTCAGGAAACGTTTCTGATGAATCATCTATTCTTTCTGTGACGGCTCCTTCATTGCAGCGACGGCTTTCACTTGCATGAGAGGATATTTTGAATTCATAGAGTCCATCTTTTTCAGCGTTTATTTTGAAAATGCTTTGTATTCATTATCTCCATCGATGCCTTACGATTTTTGAGGATACAAAGTTCACATATATTATTGAATGATTTTCAAGAATCGGTCTATCTTGCATGGAAGTGATTAATGAAAAAACCTTTGCCATAATTTTCTTAGCGCGGGTTGCATAGTGCAAAAGACATGATCATTTAATCTATCATCATCATTTACCTTTGTATGGGGTGAGTTCGTGGATATCAGGTTGAGTCATGCTCAGTTTGTGAGAATACTATGATCAAGAAATAAATCCTCAGTCATTTGTTTTTGAAAACGTTTGATTAATGAGTCAAGTTCATGGGTGAGAAGGTACCTGGAGACATGAGGAAAGACTTTGGTGTTGATTTTGTGCAAAAGTTGTGAAATGTGACCATCCTTTGTTGTCGCAAAATATTAACGGGTTTAATGCTGCCTTCGTAAAAGACCATTATAGATTGCAAATCATTTAAGTCGCGATGATATAAGTGTCTATGCTTTGAA
>VDFB02285749.1:0-68763 GCA_007258455.2 Sequoia sempervirens | reverse complement strand
AACATGATTATATAAAAACCCTAATTTATATAGTTTCTTAGAGAATTGACACACATAATTCATCATAATTCCCCATCCTATACTTTTTCCATGTATAACACTAAAAATTCACACTCTAATGTCAATGGCACACATATTCCTATGTTGATGTTAGTTCCTACTATACATATGGTGACCACTACACCTATGGCCATGGTAGTCACTCTTATTGTTGGTCTTTATTTTAGTTTATTTGGAAAAGAGTTTGGAACTTCTAAAACTTTAGGTTCCACATCATTTACATCCACTAGACCATAGATATTACCCACCCATAAATATACCACTGAGCCCACTCTTGACCAACTAATGCAAAATGTTGGCCAAGTGTAAAACTAACTTGCCTCTTTTACCAATGCATCATCTTAACCATTGATCACAACCTACTACAAATGTAGTCCTTTTCCATTGGAAATTATTGCTAACCCTTTACTTGTATTCTTTGGGTGCTTAGATTCAAAAATATTGTAGGAAGGGAGACCCTTAGATATATGTTTCTTCTTTCACTACTTTATGTAGTGATTTTCATTCTAGGATGCTTTGTTTGTAAATTTATTCCCTTGGTCATTGAAAGAAACTCTATTAGATTGATTTTTCTCACTTCCTAATGTAATGGCATGAATTTTCACCCCTTACAAATTCCACATTTACATATGTCCTACCTTAGAGAATTAAGCCCAATAATGCAATTCCACATCCTTCATTCACTTCCCATCCACTTGGAAGCTATTTGTTGTGTTAGTGGAGCATATTCTATCAAGGACGCTAGTGCAACATGCAAGTGTCTACATGACATCTTGCCATCTTGATAGGATTCCTACCTCTAGAATCTACAGAGGTGTTACAATTCTCCATTAGTGATGATGCGTAATGTCTCCACTCCCTTGACTGACCTCAAATGACTCATTTCCTCCAATTTCACCCTTCAAGTGAATATCTATTCCATTCTTTCACTCTCTCTTGATCTCATTCATTATTGGCAACTATCTGCACACTTTTCTCACAACATTCTCAAGCTCTACAACCTCCATTGAAGTTGAAAGTTAGTATTTTTATTGGTTTACTCTCGTCATTATTGTGGTAACATCTATCATTGATAGCTTGTGAGCTCGCTTCTTCTCCCATATGCCTTGAGCACACATGGTTGAAGGTGATATTACTCCATTTAATTTTCTCTTCCATTATCATTTTAATATCATAGCATATTATTGTTCAATGTATTTCTTGGTATTTCTATTTCAATATCTTTCTTATCAAATTCCTCTTATCATTGCTATATAGGTTATCCATGGAGGTGGAAAAACCAAAGTGGGGGACTAACTGTGACACTCCTCTATACACAACCCCAACATTTTCTAATTCTTATGTGTGTAGGTTGTTCATTGAGTAAAGAATTCAAAGATATAAACTTGTGGGTAGGAAGGTGGTCTTTCCTCACCCTCCTTTGTCAATTCATAGATTAGATCAAGTTAAAGTATTCTTCTTGTTATACTATCTTTTTGTTCTATTCTATTCTAGTTTTGTTATTGCATTAAATCATACCCATTAGGTTGTTAGTGATTTTCTTTCAATCTATGATTGTACTTTATGCTTTGTGTTTGTACAGACGCTAGCACCCCACTAAGATGCTAGTGCACCATGTTGTCATGCATGTCTCACACTGGAGTCCTCTAGTAGTGAGTTGCCTAAATTACAGTCTAGATTCTAGAAGCTTGCTAACTTGACTTTTTAGAACATCTAGGCTTGTTGAAGAATAGAAACAACCTATTTGTTCTTACTTTTGGCCTTTAAACCCTAAAATCTCCTAAAATAATTCCCTTAGCTTCAAGTAGATTAGGGAAGCCTATTGTTGTAGACACTCTAGTTACCTAGGGTCTTGAGTAGTCAGTCCCCCTAGTCTACATGATGGTGAACCCGACATGAACTATTTTGGTTCCATTTCATAGTGTTGAAGGAATCTTATGTAATGTTCTAGGTGTGTTGTAGGTGTGTATGTTGCAAAGCACCTAGCCTTGTAACCCAACCTATAAACCTTAGTAGTATAGTTAGAAGAGTCCCTAAAAATTGTGAAGAGAACTCTAGAATAAGTCACTATCTGATTTTTAAATATTTGGGTTCTTCTGAGAAAGTCCATTTTGGTGTATGTAGATGGCTTCTTTCATGCATCTTCCCATCCCATCTATGCATCCTACGAATGGGTCTCCTGCTATAACCTTCACATTGTAGGACTTGCCAATGAATGCTAATAGAGAACCCTCTCCTTTGTACATTCCTACTCATATCAATAGGAATACCATGACTAGTGTTCTCATTGATCCTATGTGCTGAGTTAATGTTATTATAGAGGAGATTATGCTAATACACTTTTTACATAAGGATGGGTATGATGAATCTAAGAGCACAATACGTACACACGATGAGATTTCTATCCCTCCCATTAGATCCATCACCCTTTCTATCCCAATTGTGCCTAGGACTATGAATGTCCTTTTCAATATTATCCCAGAGTTTGACCTATTCAAAGTGAAGCTAAGTATCCCTTGGCTAGTTTCCATGAACGTAGTCCCTTCAATGATCCATAAATGTTTGAATTTCTCTCATGACTCGGGCTTTGTCCATGTTGTGCATGACACTGGGTATAAACCCTTGTCACGAGGAGCTCATTCATTAGATCACTTATTTCCTTCTCCTATTGGTCCACTCCCTCCAAGGATGAACCTATTGTGCACTGAAAGTGACCCACCCTCATTCCCCTTATGATATCTTGGTTAAGGATTCTTTGATAGCATGGGAACTCACTAGCTCTTCCTCCTCTCAGAAGGAGAATATGTAGCCTACTCGCACTTAGAAGCCTTCTTTCTCTTCCTCTATAGTTCCACCTACTTCTATCTCTTGCCTTGTTATGGTGCATATGACTTCCACCCCCATGCATCTCTTGGGGAGTTTGATGGTGACTGCTTGGAAGAAGGCCAAGTGTTAGGTGGTTGACCTTCCTATATTTCCCATGGTGCCTCAGCCCATCCTATATGGAAGGAAAAGGGTACCCATGGAGTCACCTCTATGTCTCGACCTTCATGGCCTCCTACTACTCCTGCCCCTAGGGTAGTGACTAGGAAGAGGCCTACCATTGAGGTACTTGAGTTTTCTTCTCTACTGATTATTGCCCCTATTCCAACATCAGTTCCTCTTGTTTATGTCCAAGAGTCACTCCCTCTGCCAACAATAGTTTTGATGGGAACTCTGATGGAAGAACAAGAGCCTTCTGCTCCTCCTCAAGTTGTAGCTTCTAGCTCTTGGAGCTAAAGAAATTTCCTTGTACTTGAGTGTAAACATCATAGGAAGGCTCTGGCTGCTACTCTACGAAAGATGGAAGGGGAGCTAACACCTTTTGTTTTGGTGTCTCTTGTTGTGTCCTCCTCTTTTGTGCCTTCCTGCTTTAGTTCCCATCACCTTGATCTTTCTTCCAACTCCCCCCACGAGCATGGATGACCCTCACCCTAAAAGGGTGAAAGTGTTCATTGCCCTTTCAATTAAGCCTCCTCTCTTGATGTCCCTTCTAGAAACCCCACTTTTTCCTATTCCCATGGATATACCAAAAACCTTGGTGGTGTTGACTACATTTTTTCCCTCTTCTTCCTCGCTTTCCACTTCTTCTATGGAGATTTCACATCCCCCAATGAATCCCAATTTAGAGGAAGACCCTGCTTCTAATGGGAGTCAGAATAAGTGATTACTTTCTTTAGAATGAGGGTTCTACTTTGGCTTGTGCCTTGCTAGTGACAAAGGTTTCCCAAGCATCCCCCGAGTCTTTCTGTGAGGTTAGTAGTGGATATCAAGTGCCTCCTTCTTCACCCGCCCATTTGACACATGGCATTCCTATCAAGTGTATGTTCAACTCAGTCAGATGTTGTCCTAACTCTATTGGTGATTTTTGAAAAATCAATGACGTTTACCTCGCAGAAGTTGAGCGAAGAAGACCTCAAGGGACCCTCTTCTTTGGTTCTTGTTGTAGGAGAGTTAGAGGGTACTCCCCTTTCTATCCAACCTTGCAAGCTCATCCACCCTCTCCCTATAATGATCTAGATTGGGAGACTGATGACCTCTTGGTTGATGAGGATTAGGAGGGCACCTCTTCTTTATCTATAGATTATATTTTTGTGTGTGTGTTGTGTTTCCCTTGTGCTTGTTTTATGTGTTCCTAGAGGACCCTTTTCACCCTTGTAGGTGTTTGGATATAAGAGTGTTTTGTCTCATAGACTTCTATTTTTTACATCATTCTTCTTCTTGTTATGCCTTGATTTTTGACAATTGAGGACAATGTAAAGTGTTGGGAGCATTTAGGCTTCCCTCCTATGTTGAACCAATTTTATTTTATTTTATTTTATCTTTTCACATTCCCTTCTTCATCATCTGATATAGTAGGGGATTGGTGCCAATTCATATATATATCATTATATTATATTTGTCTATTTATATCTGAGTTCTAACCCCTAAAATATCAGATCCCCTTTTCTCTTGATTTATTTTTATTTGCTTATATTTCATTATTATATTTCTCTTCTTCTCTTGCTTCATGATGCTGTGGTACCTATGTGTTGTCCCCCATGTCTGTGACAACATTTCCACCATTACATCTCGTCATGTATCATAGGGCACAACATCACTTGTTTCTCTCTCCTTAGGATGTTGTGTACCTTTGTGTTCAACAGGCACCATACTAAGGGGGGATATCCTACTAATTCAATTTTCAAAATGTGTATTCGGTGACCAATGAATCCCTTGTTGAAAATCCCTTATTTTTCAAAAAATTGTATTCTTCAACAAGGACCCTTAGCAAAAATTTTCTTTTGAAACAGATTCATAGAGAAAGAGTTTGAAATAATTTTCTTGGAGAAGGGAGCATATTTTCTAGTGAAGAAGTCTCAAAACTAGCCCTTGTGAGGGGGTATTCTTCCTTTCAAATTACTTGATGAAAGAGATCTTTTAGAAGGACTTCTTGATACTTGAATTATTTATGAAAAATATCATCACCTTTCAAATAGAATGTCCCTTGAGTGGACTCCCTTCTTCCAAAGGGTTCCCAAGGGATCCCTTTCAAATCTTCTCCTTCAATTGTTGACTATCTACATGACTATCTATCTATCTGTGTGGATTATTTCTATCTAACATGTTTTTTCTATGGATTAACATGTTACTTTGTAGGACCAAGCACTTGTGAAGCCACTTTTTCAATCAAGCTTGGAGAACCGAGAACCTTGAGCTTTCCTTGCAAGAATGAGCACCTATAAGGGCCTATCAAACTCTACAGAGCCTTTCACATCTCACCTCCCTTAAGACTGAGCAACTGTGGTTCCTCCGCTGTAGGACCAAGCACCTATAAAGCCTTTTGTTCACATTCCATAGGTTTGAGGGCCTATGACACATTTGTTCAACTCTTCTCAAGATCAAGTACTTGTGGAGCCATCTACTCTTCCTATACATTCTTGTTAGATTGTTGTCTGCTTCCTCAATGGTTCAGGAATAAATTTCTTAGCTTTCACTCTACTTTACGATGCATTTGTTGACACATATTCTCACTAAATTGGAGGAAAAATGTAGTGGAATGAACTTTCACCCCTTTTAAATTCCACATTTACGTACCTCCTAGCTTAGAGAATTAAGCTTGATAATGCAATTTCATGTCCTTCATTCACTTCCCATCCACTTGGAAGTTGTCTTTTCTATCAGTGGAGGATATTCTATTAGGGATGCTAGCACGACACATGGATGTTTGCATTACACGTTGTCATCCTGACATGATTCATACCTTTTGGAATTCATAAAAGGCATTAAAATTCCCCATTGGTGTTGAAGCATAACATCTCTGGTCCCTTGATCGACCTCAAATGACTCTTTTTTCTCCAATTTCACCCTTCAAATGAATTTCTTCCATTCTTTCACTCTATCTTGATCTAATCCATTATTGGAATCTATCTTCACACTTTTCTCATTGCATTCTCAAGCTCCACCACCTCCATTGAAGCTACAAATTAGTATTTTGGCTTGTTTACTCTCTTTGTTGTTGTGACAATGTCAATCTTTGACATCTTGTGAACTCGCTCCTTCACCCATTTTCCTTGAGTGCACGTGGTTGAAGGTTATATTACTCCATTTCCTTTTCTCTTGCACTATAATTTTAATATCCTAGCATATTTTTGTTCAATGTATTTCTTGGTATTTTTATTTCAATATCTTTCTTTATGAAATTTCTCCTATCATTGCTATATTGGTTGTCTATGGAGGTGGAAACACCAAGGTGGGGTACTAACTGAGGTAGTCCTTTATAAACATCCCCAACATTTTCTCATTCTTGTGTGTGTGGGTTGTTCATTAAGTGAAGACCTTGAAGATATCAACACATCTGTAGGAAGGTGTTCTTTCCTCACCCTCCTTTGTCAACTAGTATATTAGATCAAGTTAAAGTATTCTTCTTATTATGCTATCGTTTTGTTTTGTTCTATTTTTTTATTGCATTAAATCATACCTATTATGTTTTTAGTGATTTTCTTTTAGTATTTGATTGTCCTTTATGTTTTTTATCTATATGAACACCAGTGCCCCACTGATATGCCAATGTGCCACGCTATCATCTATGTCCCATGCTATAGTCCTTTGGAAATGAGCTACCTAAGTTGTAGTTTGGACTCTATAAACTTTCACACCTGATTTCATAAAACATCTAGTCTTTTTAAAGGACAACATCAACCTAGTTGTTCTTCCTTTTAGCCTTTAAACTCTAAACTCTTCTGAAACAATTCCCTATGCTTGAGGTTGATTAGGGTAGCCTATTGTTCTAGACCCTCTTGTGACTTGGGGTACTGAGTAGTCAGCCACCCTCCTCTACACCTGATAATTCTATTAGATAAGTTTGAGAAATTTATAATTCCAACACTTTCAAGTGAACATTGGATAACATGTCACTTTTACTAACCTTGTCCACTACAAGCAAGGACCTATTGAGAAGGTTATTGATTTCATCTTTTAGTATCAATCTCTACTTTCATAAATTTTGTATGTGCTCCCTAATTTTTATGTACCAAGAGAGTTCATAAAAAAATTACAACCAATAGTGCATGATAAAATCTTATTAATGAAATATAACTGTCACCAAAATGTGTATACCTTGCTTCATATGGGAATAATTGATGACAAATTATTCTTAATGAGGCTTTTATTTGGTGTTGTGAGGTGTTTTTCACATCCACACAAGGTCTTGGACCCTTCCAAACTAAATAAAATGCATTTATCCATGTGTCTTGTAAAGGTGTTATAAATAATTGTAAATGACACACTTTTCTAGGCTTTCATTAAGCATCTAAGTCTAATGGGCCTATTTTTCCCCTAAATCAATATTGTAAAATGTATTAATGAAATTCTCACATTAATCTAGAAGGCTTGTAAATTAAATATAATTTTAATCTATTGTTGTAATGTGTTTCACACATTCACATTGGATGTTGTGCCTTTCTAGGCTATGTGGACCTTATTTTAATGTTGTAAAGTGTATTTAATCACACTTTCACATTAAAATTTGTGTCCCTATCCCTAATTTCTCTTTGCATCATCATTCATAGGCCCCTATGGCCCCATATTGTGCATCCCAAGGCTTAATTTGATCAAAGAACCAATTAGAACAACCTAGAAGCCTAAATTTTTCATCTCTGGACAATCCAGCTAGCAAAAGGACCCCTCTAGGACTAAGTCACCCATCTAGGTGAATGAGTCCCTACTAGCTAGGACTAAATTGGCCAACATGGTGACTTAGTCCTATTTGGGTCATTTTTGAGGTTTGAGCGGGAAAATTTGGATTTTAAGTCTATTTCTTCTCCATGTCGGCCTTAGGGATCAAATTAATGAGAAAATTAGGTGGATTTCCTATAATTACAAGTATATAAACCATAATTTATAACTCACCATAATTCATACATCATTCATCATGTCCTCAAGTCAAGCAAGTTAAGGTTTTAGCATTTTAAGTCATCAAGATAGAATTTTTCAAACATTCAAGGATAGATTCTTCATATATTGCTATAGAAATTCAAGATATATCATCATGGAAAGTATCTAACTCCATTGTATCATGCTTCATTACATTATTTATTCATTTTGGTCTAATTACCTAAAAAGGGGTTTGACTAAGGAAAACCCCCATGTCCTAACATCCAACATTTCTTTCTCTTTCATTGTGTGTTCATAGACTTAGGTATCTTGAAGACATGGAAATCATTGAAGATTAGGTTGAAGAAATTTTGAAGACACCTCCTTTCTTAAAAAGCTAAAATATCCATTAAAAGTCACTTTCAAGCCCGAAAATTAGAGTTTCAAAAGTGGACACCTATCAGAAACCAAAGTGCAAACCAAGGGCTTCCATTTCCACTTGTGGATTTTTAGAAATTAAGAAGTGGATGAAGTGGCCAATAGTGGTGACTTAGTCCCACTAAACCTATTTTCTAGAGGATTTTTTTAGATTTGGATACCCATTTGGCTAAAACGAGCTTAAGAGCAGTTTTTCTAGATCTGGGACTAAGTCACCCAGATTGGAACAAGTGTCCCAGTTGGCTTCTACATTAGGTTTTTTAGGATTCCAGACCTTCATTCCATCCTTTTTTTAGCCTCTAGGTGCACACCTTTAGTTTCATCAATTTATGTTACAATTTACCTTCATTTCTAGGTGTTTTTACATATCTTAATGTGTTTTCAAACAACTTACATTTCTTAGGGTTTGCATTAATAATCATCTTTCTTTATCAGTTTAGTGAATTTAAATATTGCATCTAGGCATATTGCATCCATTCTACATTAATCTTTAGTGTAGAAATTAGCATTTTGGGTCCATTTCTCTCCTTTTAGTTGAAAAACCCTAAAAGAGTTATAGAACTTTGGACACCCAAAATCGATGTCCACAATAACTGGGTATGTGCAGGAATATGATGGGACAAAAAGTGGTGATATGATGGGTATGTGTAGGGTATGTGGCTGGTGACTTTTTTTTACCCAAAATTGTTTAAATAAAAAGCATTTTTAAAGGAGATTCCTAGCTTTCAACCAATATAAATTATGCTTTACTTTGAATTTAATAAATAATTATTATTCATTTTTTATTTGAATTATGACTAAATTCCTAATTGATAGGCTGATTGAAAAACATCTATAGCTTTCAAACGATATCACATTTTTTGAATTTGAAGCATGTGTCACATTCTATGCTTTGTATACTATAGGATTAAAAAAAAAATTGAATTTCATGAAGTTTTGACCAAGTTAAGGTGGTCAGACATACGAGTTTTTATATTTTTTTAAAGTCGTAATAAAAAATTCATAATTAATTGTTTACTTGAAAAAAAATAAAAAAAATATGCATTACATCGAGACATGAGTCCTATACTTATATCTAAAATCTTATAAAAAAATATTATCATTTTATTGTGGTTAGAGTGGTCAGGACACCTACTTCTTATTTTTTCCCTAAAATTTCAAATTTTCATCAAATAGATTTAAAAAAAAAAAAAACCTAGTAGTCTAGAAACTACATTCAATTTACTATAGATTCTATTCTTACATATTTTTGAAATAATACAGATAATGTATTCAATTTTTTATGTCAAGTTGCCTAACTCTGATTTTTCTAAATTTTTGGCCACTTAAGGCTTGTGTTTTCCATAATGATCCTGCACATACCCAACTCATTCATTCATATATACACAACTTGTATGATTATCAATAATTAGTGAGTTAGTTTGGTGGTTCTACCTCATCAGCTCCATCTAATACCCAAGGTGATGCCTCTTCATGTCATGATTATAGGAAAAATAAATTCTTCCAAAATAAAAACATAATAACAATAGTGCAAGATTCTAATGTTTCTACTACAATTCCTTAATTGTGAAGATAGTTTACTAGACTATCTAAATAATTATATAGTGTGATGTATAAATTTCTAAAAGATAATCTAATAAAATTTCCTCTTATTGGTCCCTTTACACCTAACCAACAACTTCTAACTTCCTAAAATCCAAAAGAATTTTGTCAATCCCATCGCATCCCTAAAAATAATACATAATGGTGTATACATCTTTGTCAATTTTTGCAAGACAATATTGATTTTGGATCTGATGGATTCTATATGCAATTCTAGGGTTTTTGTGTGTGTAATTGCTCAATACTACCGAAAACCTAAACCCTTGCCTTTAACTTTCCTAAGGATTAGCACTTTATGTTCTCTTTCATTGTTGAAAAATTCATCCCACTAATATCTTTTATATATTGTCTCCATGTCCTTTCATAACATTTGGTGACCAATCCCTCCTTCTTTGTTGCTAGATTAAGGCTTTATGTTACCAGCCTCATTCTCTAATGGCCTTTAAAATAACTTTTATGCATGTGATTAATTTACAACTTAAGTAGTGTTCATCTTGTACCCACTTATTGGTCCCACTTTTGTTGTAGTTGGTGTTGTGTGGCCTATTCCCAATGTCCTTGCAACATTTTTCTTCCCTTGCGAGCTCCAAATTACACTATAGGGGAAAGATTATAAGGATGTGGGGAGGTGACAAATGCACTTTTTTGGAGTTCTAAGCTCCTTGACCGCTTCTTATTGGCTCTTGTTGTCTAGTCAAGACCAGTTGGCCACTCCTAGCAATATTTCTCCTCCCTGTAGTATTTCTCCTCCCCACAAGCTTGTAAAGACTATAAAGAAGTGAGCTTGCAAGACTATGAGAAATCAAGATGTGGAATTAAAACATTCAGTCAACTATTCCTTAACATTTGAAGGGGCCCAATTAATGATTTTAAAATATTTTTATTGGAAAATAAGGTATTGTACTGTAGGAAAATGCATACCCTTGCATTTTCACACTTTTTTGGGCATGCCTTTCTTTATTTATCCTTGTTTATGTCTTAATTGGTCTATTTTGTATCCAAAAGCGTAATAAGTTGTATATTTTTATGGCTAATCTTGACAAACATCAAAGCGTAAATGATAATTTAATGATTTTGGTTGTGTGTCCATGATTTTTGGACTGGGACTAAGATGCCACCTAGGGAATCTTTGTCCTCCAAAGGTCTTGGGGCCCTCTTTTCAAATGCACCTTAAATGGGCCCCTCTTTGGAGTTTGCACCCCGAGTTTCAAGCCTCGGGATTAAGATGCCACCTAGGGTGTCTTAGTCACCCTTAAGTTATTTTTAGGATTTAATTTCACATATTGGCGAGATTTATTCCCCTTTAATTAATTATTTCATATGTTGGCTTCTTGTGGTGTAATTTTGGGATATTAAGCATAGATAAGTATAAATACAAGGTTTTTTCACTCATTTTTCATCTAAGCAATCTAAGTATATCCAAACATTCAAGTATTCAAGAGAGCATTTAACACAAGTTCATCAAGAATTTGGAGTCATCATCGAGATTCAAGCATCATGTCAAAGATATTCTTTCATCATGTGTCTTTTTGAGCTAACATTTGTGATGTAGGCTTTTGATTCAAGCAAGCAATTCTAGTCAAGATTTATCAAGAATTCATTCAATTCAAGATCTACATTCAAGATAGTCATTTCACACAAGTTTTCATATTTCATAACAAGGGTTTGGTGAGTTGCATCATAACATTTTTGTAATTCATCACTTTCCTCTATTATTTCAATTCATTCCAAGGTTTAATTACCAACAAGGGGTTTGACCAAGGAAAACCCCCATTCACTAACAATCAACGAGTTTTTCCTCTCTTGCATGTTTGTGTTTGTAGGTTTAGGTTGAAGACTTAAAGATCATTTGAAGTGCAGCGTTACAAAGATGCAAAGTTTCATTGTGAAGTTGTCATCTTCATGGAAACTCACCTACAGGCTAGATCTAGAAGTTTCAGGACCCGAGATCTGAGAAGAAGGAAGTACATACATTGAACCTCAAGATCACATTCAAAGATTTTAGAAATTCAAGATAGTACTAAGTCAGTAGTAAGGGTGTCTTAGTCCTCCCAAGGCAATTTTGCATAGATTCTTTCAAATTATGTTCTGATATATGAAGATTTTGTATTTTCCCCAAAAAATACCAGCAAGACTAAGAAAACATTAAGGGTATCTTTGTCCTCCCTAGCTCATTTTGACAACATTTTCGCATTTTTAGAATCCTTATCACATTTCCAGACTTCCCAAGTACATACATCCTAACTTTCTATTACTTAATTTTTCCATTTACACTCATCATTTGACTTGCATTACTAGGTTTTGTGATTTGAATGTTAAGTTGTCTTTTCCAAGCTTTTGCTTGGTGGTGAACCCTTCAAATCCTAAAGATCCCCCCTAGGTCTTCCTTGTTGAGAATTGACTCACCTTTGTGTGATAGCTAATCTGGGATCCTAGGGTATATTTGAATGATAATTGGATAAGAGTTGTGTTATATGACCTAGGCCATAAGCAATCCATTCCCTCATTAATCAGGTATAACTTGTAGTAATAGGAACTTATTAAAGTGATTGCAATTCTAAAATTATTTTTAGAAGATTATAATAAAATGTTTAAGTGATTGATAGTTGCAACAATGAAATAAAAAAATTGTGATACCACAAGTCATCAACACAAGTGACACAAGATATACATGGAGAAACCCTTGCAATTAAAAACTCCACACCCAAAGAGATCAAATTTTTTGTATTAATATTCAAAGAAGTACATCAAGACAACAATCCTCTCTATAATTCAATAGAACTTTGTCACTCTAATAACCTAAAAATAACTCATGAATACTAAACCACCATCTCAAGTCTCTAATATATAGAAGTTTGTGGGAGAGAATACCACAAATGGTATCCCAAAACAACTAGAAAAACCACTTGGAAAAAACCACACCCCCTTAGTGGACAACCCATAAAAATGGAATAAAATATTAAATTATCATATGGCCTTCACATGGGTTCCTAACCCACAACCAATATGAATTGGTGAAACCTAATCATGCTCCATAACTCTTTGATGGCTCTAACGGCTACATGTACCAACATGCAAACCTAGGTGTCCAACCATGCAAGAGAATGCAAAACATGCAAATAACATGCAAGGACATGAACACTAAAGTGGTACCCAAACACAAAGTTGGATTCCCAAGAGGAATATGCCTCTAAAACATAGAAAACTTTAGTGGAGAATCTTCGCCAATTGGGGAATTCTAGAAATCAGCAAGTTGAAATTGGTGAATTATTCGCACCCAACAAGGTGTCCAAATCATCAGGATTTTACGAACTATCAGTCCAATGCATGTCCATTTACAAACGATTTATTTTATGAGGCATATTTAAGTAAAAAACTTTCCATAACAAACTACACATTTCAAATGGACCAACTAATATTTTTGCCTAGAATCCCAGAACCATGTAATAAAACACCTACATATTCGCCAATACTATTAACAACATTGTATGAGGACCCATTTCGCCAATTAAAGTTTACAAAAAGTTTCTTGTGAAGACCCATTTCGCCAATTAAAATTTTATAAATAGTTGCTTATGAGGACCTATTTCGCCAATAACATTAAAAAATAATTACATTTAAGGACACATTTCACCTTGAAAATTACAACATATCATTGTATAAGCACACGAGATTCACCAAATTTTTAATATACCATTTAAAAATCCTATGGAATTCACCAAATATGAATTGATATAAATACAATCAAAGTTGTCATTTATTCTTACACATTTTGTTTAGTTCTGAGGTTCTATTTCTCAATTCGGAAGTCAACGAAAGCTAAAAACATAGACTTAAAGGTGAGTGATCATTTCTTCATAGTGTTATTAGTTATAATAATAAGTTTTCTTTATCTCTTTTCCATTCTTGCTTCAGTCTTAAAGATGATATTGAGTAGGGAATGGGATCTATATTATCTATCCTTCTTAAACAAGAAGACATTTTTTTCTAGTTTTTATTTGAACTAAGAGATCAATATGTCGAGCAACTCGAGCAGCAAGGGTAAGGTTCTTGCCACTCCTTAGGGTGGTGAAGAGCGGCAAGAGTTTTGGGCATTTTGATGTGTAGGAGCTAATGGAGCTGTAGTGATGCAAGGTCAAAAGAACGGTGTTTGTACAAAGTTACAAACTACTTGTGCACCATACATGCTTGGTATTCACTACATGAACCACAAAATGAATTTAGCATTCAAAATTGTAAGAAAGTTTCCTATAGTATCAAATTTTGAAAATCTAGTCTGCGAGATCCACACATACTTCTATCAAAGTACCAAATGTTTCACAGAATTTAAAAATTTTGCTGAGGGAATAACACTAGGAAACAAGCTTCTCAAGGATGTCGATACCAGATGGATCTCTCTGCATGGACCAATGCAACAAGTTCTTTCAGAATATCAATCCTTGATTGGAGTGATGTATATAAAGATACTCTTGAGTTTAGCTAGTCTTCTCCCCATGCTGGATGTGATGAACATTCTTGTGAAGAATTTCCAAGATAGAACTATGTATATTAATGAATATTCCAATCTATGTAAACATACATACTTGGCCCTTGTTCATCTGTACTTAGATCTAACACAAGATGGCCCAAATTATTTCATCTTGTAGAAAATTACTGATTTGAATAATCCTAATAATTATTTACAGTGTAATGCAAGCAGGAAATTATGTATCTGTGTATTTGGATATGACATACCAATTGTGTGTGTGAAATGTGGGAGAGCTAGTAAATCAACAAAAATGCCAATGAGACGTATTATATTAGAGATTTAATCACTAAAACTAAATCAAATTTGAAACAAGATTAAATTCCTAAAAATGCTCCATTGTTCTCTATTCTCAAGGATTTATTAAATAATTTGGCTCTCATATTTTAGGTGTGCACTATGATTGTTAAAATGACAAATTGAGAAACGAGATGCTATTCACAATGCAAGAAATCTAAGTTCCTACATGAAACTATGTGATAAATGTCATGATAAAAATGATAATGGTGATATTTTGACAAATGGATAATAATGTTAGATTATGCAATGCTAATGATATGATAAGAAGATAAAATGATTATGCATATTCTCAAATAACCATTGATATGATCAACTAAAATGCAACTATAAAGGAAAACATGTTTCTAAGTTAATATGATGCTACAATGCTAACTATGCTAAATCCTAAATATTCAAACTCCAAATGCTCCAATGCTCCAATGCTCCAAAGATATTCTTGCATGATAACTCTACTCAAATGTGGGATGTCAAATACTATAGCAAAGGGTTGTATTTATAGGATTTTCAAAGCATCTAGTGATGTGGCAGTGATCAATGGTTTGGATTCAAACATGAGGGATGAACGGTGGAGATGGAGAGAATCAAGAAGGATGTTCCCTTGACCAAGGGAAACATGCCAAATGGATGAAGGAATAAATTGTGTGGGGGATAAGCCATGTGTTAAAAGTTTGTTGAAGATAATTTGAATTTAAAATTTAGAATTATTTAATTTCATGTGACCTTGGTGAGGTGGAATGAAAAGTTGTAGACATGTGCTTGAATTCCAAATTTGGGATTAGTGAAAATTAATTGAATAAAACAAACTATAATAATTTTTTTATTTAATTAAATTAGAAGAATGTGATTTTAGATTTGGAGAATTATAAGATATGAACTATATAAATAAATTGAGAATTTATTTATAAGTAGATGAAATATTAATTAAATAATGAGTATTTAATTAATTAATTGTCTTGACCGATTGTAGGTGTATACATTTTTCCCCTCTTTGAAGTAATGTGTTTACACATTGCTTCAAAGAAAAACTTGCTGCTGATGTCGAGAATTTTTTTTTTTGATGCCCTAGACGTTGATTTTCAGGTGATGATCGATATATGCTGGGCCCTTGGGAGATAAATTGATGAATTTTTGAATTTTGGGGATTTTTTGAATTTTCTAAAATTTTGATGATTTTTCGATGATTTGATGATGATTTGACAATTTGCCTCCCGATAAAGAAGATTGAGCCTTCCAATTTGATTAAATTGATGCCCTATTTTTCCTCGTGCTTGATGATTGATAATCACTTTAGCTGATTGGTTTGATTTGATGATGATTGATGATGTTGATAGATTGACCTCATGATAGGTGAAGATCAATGATAGGATGATGATGATTGACCTCATGATAGGTGAGGATCAATGATATGATGATGATGATGATGATTGACCTCATGATAGGTGAGGATCAATGATAGATTGACGATGATTGACCTTATTATAGGTGAGGATCAATGATAGATTGATGATGATTGACCTCATGATAGGTCAGGATCAATGATAGATTGATGATAGATTGATGATGATTGACCTCATGATATGTGAGGATCAATGATAGATTGATGATGATTGACCTCATGATAGTTGAGGATCAATGATAGATTGATGAAAATTGACCTCATGATAGGTGAGGATCAATGATAGATTGATCATGATTTACCCCATGATAGGTGAGGATCAATGATAGATGCTCATGAGATTTGATCAAAGTCTCATCAGAGCTGATTAGATTTGATTGATTGATTGATGTTGATTGATTGATAAGATTGTTGATTTGCGATATGTTATGATCATAAGAGGATTTGAGAGTTCTTCATTCTTAGGAGTGCTTCCCAAAGACATGGGACATTATTCTGCATCTAGTGTAGGATGATTTAGATATTACCAATCGATGTGGTTTATCATATTTGATTGATATGCCCCAGTATAGGATTGATTAATGTACTAAGACTGGATGATGCACTCATACTTGATGTATACACTTATTCAATTAGAGATTTTGTGATTTCGACCAACTTGTTGATGTATCTCTCTATATTTGGATATCATTATACACTTGACATTATTATTTTGAGGTTTATATGATATACAACGGAGTATTGATCTATATGGTGTCGATATGATGTTTATATGTGATGATGATCATGATGATTATGATGGATGCATTTGATTTCTATTTTATGATGCTATGTTATGTTCTATATGATGATGATATGATATGCTATGGGTGCAAATGATGATGCAAATGATGTGTTATGATTCTATGATGCTTTATGAATGATGTCTATATGATACATGTGATGGATCCTATTATGCCAATGAAATGTGATGCATTTTATGTTTTTCTTCTTTTCTAATGCAAATAAATGATGTGATGAATGGATGAATGTATGATCATATGATGGTGCATAGTTCTATGTGTTTATGATGGTTATATGATGATGATCATGATGTTTATGTAATGATGAGATGATGTATGCAATGATATGATAATGTATGATTGATGATTCTATATGCTTGTATGGATGATGTTTTATGCTATGTGAGATGGATTTGATTATGAAAATGACATGTGATGTTTATATCTAGTTAGTCCTTTATCAGTCTTGGATTTTAGTAATAAAAAATTCATCTTCACTACTACTTTTAGATTTTCATAACAATGGCATTATATCATTTGTTATCTAGTCATGTTCTTCAGTAACTTTTTCTTCTTGGAAATCTTACTCTACTAGATATGTCTTCCAATCTTCCAAGATCCATTTTATTAAAGAAATAAATGATTTCAGTGATGCATCAATTTCAATTATTCCCTTACTAAAATAGAGATGTTTTTTTTCTTACTTTGTTGGATATGTCTTTCAATCATCTTAATGGACCAATTTCTTAATCCATTAAAATGATTTTGATTATGCAGGTGAGATGCAATGCAATTCTTTTGGTTATTTTTGATGCAAATATTATGATGTGATGCATGGATGGATGAATGATGTGATAATGTTTTCTAATGTATGCAAATGATGATGCAACTGATGTGCAACTATATGAAAATGATGTGTTTTTGTTAATGTCAAATATACTCAATCCATTAATGTGAGAGATAACATCATCGTGGAATTGTTTCAGCCTTGGAAATCCTATAGACATAGATGCAAACTGACATGGATGCATTATAACTTAATCATGTAGATCTAATATGCAAATGTTATCATCGTAACTACTGATTTGTAGTGATTTTTATCATCATTGAACCTTTAAAATGTTGAAAGTGAGTACAAGAATCAATGGAATAATTTAGAACATAATGACCTGAGTACTACTTCCATGATTTTTGATATTGCAAGTTAACACAAGTATCTAAGTATAATTGAACTGAGATGACCTGAGTATTCCTTACGTAAATGAACAAGAGTTAATTTTTTTCCTATGTAAATTCAAAATTTCATTAGTGATACTTTGTAGAGCACATCCGATGACAATTTTCATAGTAATAGTGATCAAATCACAGACAACAAACATAGAAAAATCATACTCTTTCCTAGCTCCTCTAGTTTAATACATCATCAAGGTACTCCAAAGATATGATAACAAAAACCAAAGTTCAACAGTTGAACATTCAAGCCACAATGATAAAGCCATGATTCAGAAGGAACATCATCCATTTGAGGTTTATTTTGATTGAATTGATTTAGCTATTTGATGTTTGATCATTGATGTGTTACTGATGGTGATCAATGTTCAATATTGTGTTGCACTATGATCATTATGTTGGTTATGTTGTTTGATTGTTGTTTTCCTATTGGTTTAAGCTCAAAGTTTTTTTTCCCCCAGTGAGTTCATGATTTTTTTCCCAGTCTAGGGTGAGACACGACCGTGATGCTAGGATATGTACATGGAGCTCTCTGATAATAGGTATATTGATGGTGAAATTGAATGGTCGGTATGCTCAAATAGATGTAAAAGCTAACCTATCACAAATAGCACCTGTTGCCAGGTTTTCACTACCTTATTTTATTGCACTTTTTCATATTTTATGACTTTATTTATTTATTTTTCTTTTTCTTTTTGTATTTTTGTATTTTTCTCTTTTTTTGTTATTAACAAGATCCCTGTTTTCTAGGTTCTCATCAAGGTAACCATTTTTTCATGACATTTTCTGATGTTTTTGTATTTTTTCAGGAGTTTTACCAATGCACTAGATGATTCAGGTGTAGAACTTCTTAAGATGCAGGCTGTTGAGGGGTTCATCAAAAAAATCCTCTTCGGGCATGGACAACTGGTATGCTCTTGATCCGATGACTAATACAATGATGCTCAAATCCTATATGAATGACCGTGCTCGATGAAAGGACACGATCAGAATGAGAAGTGTGAGTGGAAAGTATGATGGATGATAGGATCCCTAATATGTACCCTATATGGGCCATTAGGCTTTATAAGAAAAGGAGCTTGGGCAACCAATGAGTTATAGTATGTGAAGGGGTCACCATCAAAGATGCATTTAAAGACATCACCAATGGAAGTGTAATGATATGACAGGTATGTGAACATGGATGAGTGGAATGGGATATGTGGTATGAGTGACATGGATGTAGACTGTAGATCAACAAGTTCTTTCTTTTATTTTGTTCTTTGATAGATTCCCCTAGTGATTTTTGAGGGAGAGGCATGTTTGGAGATCAACTTTTGCTCGCTTCTATTTTTTACTTTGATTCTTGATTTATCCTATAGCTTTTTATTTTGTCTAGGGGACTAGTCTGGATCTTTCTTTCTTCTTAATTGGTCCAATAACTTTTTATTGTGGCTAAGGGACTTTTCTTCATCCTTTTTTTCTTTTGATTTTTCCAATAGCTTTTTATTTTGGCTAAGGGACTTCTCTTGATTTTTCTTTCATGGAAAGCTTTCTTTTGATTTTCAAATCTCTATTTGAAAAAGGTATTTTTACCTTTGATTTCCAATTTTCCTCTATATTTTCTTTAGGTGATACTTGTTGATCCATATCTACAAGGTGAATGGATGTGGGTGAGATGGATGAAGTGGGAGTGGTGATTCCATCAATAGAGCCTTTGATACTATCCTTTTCGGTAATGCTAACATCAACAAACACTTGCACATCCTTAGTGGCTTGGAAAGATGGCTTGATTGAGGGAAAATTAGGAGATTCATAACCTAGCCTAGGGAAAGTGTGATGGAAGGATGATGAGTGGATATCCTCAATAGAATCATGGTCATAAAGTGGGTTATCATAGGTATCAAAAACTTGGGTAGGAGAAGATATGGAAAGGGTATGTGTATCATCAAGATCCCAAAAGGTTTCATTCCTAGCACAGTCATCTTTCCACATTTCTTCTATAGCTGTCGTGACATCATTATTGGAAGTTTGACCCCTCTCAATGACAATAGCAGTATCTTTTACTAGCAACTCATTCAAACAGTATTCTCCACATCCTAGATCATGGATTTGGACCTTGGGGTTTGATATTGCAGTGACTGGAGTGGATGCTTTGACGGGTTTAGGATCAACACTTATTTGATGAGGAGATCCTTCACAATTACTAGGGACAATGATTTCAGCTTTAGGACTTTGATTATGGCCAATTATGAAAGAATTAGGATCCCCTTGTATTGTGGTTTCAACTCCATTGTGAGAAAATTTCAAACATTGATGGTATGTAGAGGATACTGCTTTCATTTCATGTATCCATGGTCTTCCAAGGAGGATATTGTAGGTCAAGGGGAGATCAAGTACTTGGAAAACCGCATTCTTCACCACAGGGCCAACTCTAATTGGTAAAGTAACTGATCCCTTAGATGAATGTTCCTTTGCATCATATGCCTTCATGGAAATCTATTTGCTAGAATCTATTGCACTTTCTGAATAACCCAATGCATGGATAAATTTTAAAGAGTAAATATTTTGACCAGCTCCTCCATCTATTAAAATATGTTTAACCAAACATTTATGGATCAAAACATCAATATGAAGTGGAGAATTATGCAGATGGGTTAGTGATGTATCATTATTTTTAGAAAATTATAGGCAATGAGGTGCAGTCTTGTGTCCCACCATAGCTTGGGATTGGAAAAATTGCAAATCAACTGGTACAATGTTTTGTTTATCATTGATTGGATTACCAACAATAGAAATTTTAAGAATGGTAGTTTCATAGACATAGTTTACATTCTTTCCTTTGGTGTTTGATGAAGAGGACTCTCCCTTTTCATAGTTTGGTAGAGGGTTCTTGAATGATCCATAATCATTGTTTGTTTGGGGTCCTATGAATATTGTCTTATTATCAATCAAATCTTGCACCAAATGTTTCAACTGCATATAGTCATTTGTTTTATGTCCTTTGTTCTGATGAAAGTCACAGAAATGAGTATCATTCCACCATGGTGGTTTAACTTGTGGGTTATAATCTTGTTCCTTCGGTAATGTTATAACCTTGGCCTCAAGAAGCTCTTTCAATGTTGATTCTAAGGACTATCCCAAAGGTGTGAACCTTCCTTGATTTGATAATGGTATTTTGTATGAGGTTGAAACTACTTTAGATTCATTATTGTTTGGGTTGTTGTTTTGACTGGAACTTTGGTTGTTGGGTGGATTGTTGTTTTGATTAGTTTTGGTGACAGCTACTATCAAATTGAATACTGGTTTTATATTTTGTGTTTCAGCTAAAGCATCATTGTTACCAACATTCTTGTTCCATTGCCAAAACTTTGGTTTATCACTATTGTTGTAATTGTTGGACAATTTTGATGAGTTGTTGTTATTGTAAATTTTTATAACTCCTCTCTTGATCAAAGCTTCTTCGATTTTAATCCCATTTTCAATCAATTTTTCAAAGGTAGGTAGACATTGTAATTCTGATCTATAACTCATGTCATCATTTAGATTGTCAATAAAAATATCTATCTTTTCTTTTTTCTGGTATGGGACGAGAATATCTTGCAAACATTCTTCTCCACCTTTGCAAAAATACAAGGAATGATTCACCCTTCTTTTTTTTGGTATTGCAAAGGTCTTTCATTATGATCTTGTGTTGAATGTTATAGGAGTATTGAGTGATGAATTTGTTAACCAACTCTTCAAAGGTTCTGATGGGTGGTGTAAGTTTAGAGAATCATTCAAGGCATTGTCCATCTAGGATTCGTGGAAAAAATCTCATCAAGTAGGTTTCTTCATGTGAAAATTAAAGACTCGTGGTTCTAAATTCCCTCACATGATCTATTGGATCTATTTTACCCTTGTATTTATCATAATTTAGGCATTCACAATGTTTAGGAAAAGGGATCATGTTGATGGATTGATCAAAAGGATATGGAAAAATGTCTTGTAGTAAGTATCGTTTTGAGGTTCCCCTATGCATGTCAAGTATTTTTTGTGGGAGTTTTTTCATTTGAAGAGTTAATGCAGTCATTTGTTCTAAATTATTTTTAGGCATTTTAGGTGGTGCTATCAATTGGTTAACATCAAATTCATCAGGCAATTTAATACCTTGTTTAGCTAGCATTAGGAGTTACTTTTCCCCATTTCATTTAAAAATATTTTCTAAGAAATTATGGAAATTTGGATCTTATTCAACATGTTGTATGAATTCCTTGGTTATTTCCTCACTTTCAGTGTTGGTTCCATGGAAAGGATTTTCTTTAGGTTCAACCATGGTTTTTTGGTTTCAATGTTCAAAGTTTCGATGTTTTGGGTTTCAAGTCCAATTTCTTTGAGTTTCTACTTTTGTAACTGTTGACGCCAAAATTTGCGAGGTAACAGAGTCTTATGAGAAACTCAGTTTAAGGGGGACCTTTTGTGCTAAACTTAGTAACCTACAGATTTTTAGAGAAGCCAAATTCTTCTATAATGGGGTTTGGAAAGGGAAAAGGAAGTGGATATAATAAAGTAAAGTCTAACCTAAGGCGATTCGCCAAGATTTAATGATGGGCAGGATAAATCATAGATTTAAGGGCCTGAATGGTATTGTTGTGTTCCAAAACATCAGAGACTTAAGATTATAGCATAGACAATTCATTTATTGACATAAAATAACACTACATACATTCTTACTACCAAGAAGAGTCATTAGACATAATCTAGGTAAGCAAACTTGCATCCAACATATATAGAAGTTCTTCAAAGGAAGTGTCAAGACAATATAAAACAAAATTTACCATTTAATCAAAAACATGAAAAAATAGAAAAGCTAAACAATTGGCACAGTCTGAGAGTTTTGAAATTTTATAAAATAGTAATAGAGGCCTAGCATCTTTTTACTAAAACTAGTGTGTTTTTCTCTAGTTCCAACCCCTTTCTCATCAACAGAGAAAATATATATAGTAGGAAAACCTCCCACCGCTTCAGAGAGTAGTAATAGAAAAGATCTCACAATCTTCTGCAATGATACTTGAATCAGAATATTCCCAAGGCCATTACAATAGGATCAAGCTGGAGCACAACATCCAATCATCTCAGGTACAAGTGCATCCTCTGCAATGATGGAAGTGGTCCTATCCAGGCTCGATCAGACAAGTGTCATCCTTTGTTGTGAATGATTATGAAAAGTAGCAACCAATAGCATTATTTGGTTCATCTGGCTCATCGCTCACATAACAAATCTGTCGTTAGTTACGTGGCAACCTTTCACTGCCTGCATGAACCTTTCTCCCATTACTGTAGAGGATTTGTGAAAATGCAACACATGTTGAATGGGCCGAGTAACTCATTGCAGTAGAGGGAACGTTCATTAGCCAGGCATAAAAGATGCGTGGTAGCATTTCGCTGCCCATGGTTGCTATTTCATCCCTACGTTGAAAGATTTGTGAATGGTTGACATGTAGCAAGAGTCCACTCTAGCTAGAAACTATGGGGCCTGCCAGCACCTTCTAGGAACACGGGCTTCGTGACAGCATCTCGCAACCCGAAGATGCGTTAAGGAAACAAGAAACAAAAGCATCCCGTAGCCGTGACACGTGGAAGCACAGCGGAGTTTCTCGAGATCTAAAAAGAATGTTGATACCTGAAGTTGGGAAGAGTAGACGTGTAGAGCGGAAGATCAAAATTTTGATAAAAAAGCCAAGAAAACTCGGCGATGCATAGGCCAACACACCTACAACACAAAAAATAAACTTGAAGGGAGCTGCTCAAATATTTATTTAACAGCTTTTGGTGACTATCAAGGGCGTTTCAACTAAGGAACAAAGAACCCAAAATTTCTCTAATTCTATAGACCAGAGCCTTATCCATTGGGCTAATGGAGTAAGAGATTGAAAAGAGCCACCTAAAAAGGTGACAATTCATCCTCGGATGGCTTCACTATGTTGCACAAATTCTCCTGTGCTCCACGTAAATTAATAGTTTCTTTGTGAGGCAACACATTGGGTAAACTGACCCCTGCTTGTATATGGAATAATAGTTGTGAGAGCGGATGAATGGCTGCCTCAATGTCAGCTATTGTGGGAGGATAGTTGAACTCCTTAAAAGCCTCCAGGTTGTTTTCCTTCTCTTCAATAATTTCTGCAATCTACGCAGTCATGGCAATAGAGCCATCGTCGAGGAATGGGGATGGAAGTCCCACCCTACCTAACTCAGAGAAACATCCCCATATGTTATCCAGTGTATTACTCAGAATAGCTACTGTTGCTTTAGTGCATTGGAAGGAAAAGTGGCAATGGATGAATTTGTTGGTTGTTTGAGCAGCAGCATCCTGATCTTCAATACCTGCTCTGACTAGGATCTCATAAGAGATCGAGTATAGCTTGGTGAGCAGATCCCTTGCCTTAGGAACCCTCTCCAAAATGAACCATGGGAACTATTCAATTGTATTATGGGCCTCCTGGTTGAGCCTTAATGCCTTGTCAATAAATCAGAGGGTAGGCTGTAGTGTTAGGCAAAAGGTTTTGATTTTCTCCCAGTGAGAAATGTATAATTACCTAACTAGCGGAATGATATCAGGTTGTGTAGGGGAAGGTAGGAGAGAGGCTTTAAGTGAAGTAATCTCTGCATCTCTTGAAATAATGGTCTCAACTAATTCTACCTTTTTCCTTTCCTCGGATGCCAGCTACTCCATAGAGTTTCTTATTTCTTTATTCCAATTCAATTTGGCTCGGGAGTGATTTTCTAAGTGCTCTTCTAGGGAAGTCTTTGTCTCTCGGAGCTCTTCCTCTATTTGAACCTTTAGGCCTTTAAATTTTACCTCTTTCTCTTCTATTCTTTTCTCATATATGAGCCTGGTGGTGTTCCAACTCTTCCCTTTTCTTTGCCATCCCCTGACTATGCTCAAGGCGGAGGCACTCTAGCTCTTCATCTTTTAGTTGTAGATTTTGCTCCGCCTTCTGGTTCTTGCTTTGTAGCTATTTTATTATGGCAAGGTCAGGAACCTGATTCTTCACAATTTCACCTTGAATCTTGTTCCTCTCATCCTCTGCTATTAGTGCCCTTTCAGTCATGTGGGAAATATCCACCTCTAAGGATTTCTCCTTCCTTTCTAGAAAACTAACCCTTTCCCTAGCTTCCTTGAGCTGCTCATCCTTCTTCTTTAGCTGGCGACTAGTTTTGAAGAAGTCACAAGTGACTACCCATTGCATTTCCTCTATAATTTCAAATTTATCCTACGGTCGAGCTACCTTCATGTCGAGTTTGACCGCATATATCTCATAGTCTTCTGGTTGCATTTCTCCCTGAGGCTTGCTTACCCTCAGGTACATGGTTACGAACTTCAATTCTTGTTGGGACTCATCGTAAAGAGCCTGTACTCTTGGCTTGGTGAAAACACTCATCCTTTGCCTTGTGTTTTCTCATTCTATTCACGCATGCCTCCTCTCTGTAATCTATCTGTGCTATAAATTTGACTGGCGATGAAACTAGTCCACCAACGAAAGGAGCACCAGAAGGCAGGGCATAGGGATAGGTAACCTTCATAGGTGAGGGCATTTATTTCTTCTGGAGAGAGACAGTTTGTGGAGAGAAGTGAGACACATTCTATAGTTTGGTTTGAGAACCAATAGCAAGGCTAGTCATTTGTAATGAATGGACTGGGGAATCAACCATAAGGCTCATTAGCTAGGAAGGGCGAGTTGTTAACGGGGTGTTAGCTTGTTGCAATGGAAGAGGATCTATAATCATAGTGGAAAAAGAATGGGCACTCACAGGGGGAATGCCTTTCAAAAGCAAGGCGAGGAAGGTCTGAGTTGTAGCGGAAGGCGTAAGCATACGCGAAGGAGTAATTATGAGGAGGGAGGCCTACAAAAATTGGGCAAATCCAACCAAATATGTCAGACTAAAAGAAGAAGGTAGAGGGCTAGGACTTATGGCAGGGATCGCCAGTGAGGCAGGGGCAGATACCAAGGAATGAGATGCAAGAGAAGGAGTGAATTTTTCTTGTTGACTAGTTGTTGGCATCTCCAAAAATGTCAAAGACTCCCCCGCAACCTCCGCTTTCTGACTAGCTACGAATACTCCTCCCTCGACAGGTTCTTACAAACCCTCTCTAATAATACGCTATCATTTCACAGGTGGAATCTCACTAGCTTCGGCAGTCATCTCCATCTGTTAAAGTGTTAGTCTGGATGGTTTAGCAACCCAAGTGAGTCTATGTGAGCCCCTTGATACTTTCTCCCTTTACACAAAGGAAGCCGAAGTTGCCACTTCCTCCTCCTGCTCCTCTTATTCCTCCTTCTTTTTGCTCTTATTAATACTAGAGCTTGGGATGGGATGGCCTTCCTTCCACCACTTTTCAAATTCCTGGTCATCTTTTAGTTTGTTGTAAGGAGCATCCATTTGTGCAATTTTCTAGCGATACTTCCAAAAAGCCTTTATTTTCTCCTCACTCCATTCCTCATCTTTCTTTAACCTATTGTACATGCCACGCTCCATGGGGACATTATCTTGGGCAACAGCCACAAGAAAGTAGAACTTGTGCCATGGGCCTCTAGTGTCTAGCATAGGGATATGCACCAATTCAACAAAATCCTCATCTTTGTCCGTTCGAGGGTTACGCCGCTTCTCCTAGTATGGTCAGGGAACATGGGTAACCCTTATATGTGGCTCTGGAAAGTCATCGAAAGGGTTGTATTCCCACTTATCATTTACCAGTACCAACCCTAAATATGCCAGCTTGTCCTCTAACAACTGGTTTGATTGCTTCTTTCATAGAATTACCGACTTGAAATTCTTCAGACAAGAGAAGAATCCCTTCTTCTTGACCTTTTCAGTGCTATAGTAGGTAAAATCAATGATACATACCTATCGAAACATTTTCAGTGTGAGCACTCTATCTGTGACACAAGCTGGGAGAAGGAAAGGTTTGCCAGTAAAGCCCCACATTTGGAGGATGGTAAAGTCTTTGCCCAAGAAACAGTCACAAGTAGGGGTGAAACTCTGCATAAATTCAGCCTGCTCCTTATCGAGCCAGATAATATCACCCTCTCTGATCAAATCATGCAAGACCGGTGCTATAAAATAGTCCACAAATGCATAATAATCATATGATGTGAAAAAAAAAGGCGTCCATGTGGACACCAACTTCCTTTTATTTCGCTCATCAAAAATTGATAGCGAAAAATACTGGGAAAAGAAATCCGAGTTCTGATGCAAAAACATGTGGACCAGGAAAGAAAGAAACCTAAATTTTTTCTCTGCTTGGTAATTCTTAATTTTTCATATTATTTCATCTACCATAAACTCAACAAAATCATACTAGAAGAGTTCATGCTGCTTGTGAAATTGAAATGTCAGTCCGAGTTGAAAATTCTCTATCTTTTCGTTAGAGTCCTGGCCACACACAAAGGCTAACATGGACATGGCATCCTGGAGATTGTTGTGAAATGCACCGCGTGACAATGAAATACTTGGTGGTTTAGCAGCTAGGATGCCTTTCTTATTAATCTCCTCCAACAAGAACTCTGAGTTCTTTCTCATCTTCTTCTAGAATTTCTCTCCCTTGCTAGGGCAAAAGGTTTCGATATTCTCTTTCCTCTTACTCGGGTCTGGGATACATAACATATGTTAGATGGCCTCTAGAGTAATATGCACCTTTAAGTTGCAGCCTTCAATGTAGTGGGTATCAGGATTATAATGCTGGATAGCAGCATCAACCACCTCTGGACAATAGTGTACCAGTGGGACCATGTATTGAGGGAAACCACTGTACCAAACTCTATTCGCCATAGATTGGTTTTCCTTTGGTGCCAATAACCTTGCACAAGCTGCCTCTCTGAGGGACTTAGGGTTTTTCGTGAGCTTTGGGTCGTAGATATTATCCCTTTTTTCTTCAACCTTTTTCTGGTCTTTGCAATTCTTGGGTCTATTAAGTTCTTCTATGTAGGCCCTCCTTGGCCTACTGGGTATACCAAGCATAGCGTACGCCACATCCTCATAGACATATACCTCTACTGAAGAATGTATAGCCATAAATAGCCCCTGGCTAATTCCCTCTTGCATTGGTTGAGATAAAGATTTTGACATTTTTCTTTCTCTAAATTTTTTTGCAAGTTTCTAGTTAGCTGCGAATATGCTCGACTCTAGATACACAGAAAGAAAACAACTTTGCACTTTTTTATCTTTGGCATTTGTGAAAACACTTTGAAATATTAAGCCTTTTCATGCACTAATAGCAACCTTTCTCAAGGTGGTAGGCGAAAGCATGCCTTTTGCATTTAATTTGGCATGTACCATTAATTTTGCAAATTATGCAAAATGAACTGCTTGCCATTTTGAGGCGACCAAAGTTCATCATTGCGTTTGGCAATCGTGTGATACGCTGCGATCCTCTTGGAACTTGAGCCAGCAATTTTCTTGCTAACCCTGCGTTAGCATGCACTGACAATTAATATCCTGACCGGAATTATTATGCCAAGCAAATGATCACAACTTGAAAAGATATGAATATCGCCTTGGGCTCTGGGACGCGCTTGAGAGATGACACAATAGCCTACGGCCATGCGTCTCACTGCCAATGAGCACCACCTCTTTAAAACTAATTAATTAGTTCCATTTAATCAAACACACATTGAGCCGTGCTATCAAGGATGTAACTGGCCCAAAAATGTGAGCAAACGTAGGCATGCCTTTCAAGATAGCAACTAGCTTAATATCACATTTTTTTGAAGCAGATTAGCATGCGTCTTGTCATTTTTCTATAAATAGGCCAGTAAGTGGTGAGAAAAACATACTTAGCATTTGAGTAGTGACAAGTTATTAGCAGAGTTTTAAGCAAGCCTTCTCATAGGTTAGGTGGTAGACAGATTTCGGCATTAGCTCCGAAACTTAGGGATAGTGTCAGAGAAATGGATACTCCAGTTCGCCTAGCCTCGTATAAGTCGTAAATGGCATTCTTAGGGGAGGTTTCAACTAAGAGGCTGAAATAGATGACCAAGAATAAGCATTATCTAGTCTTGGTATCCATAAAGTGGGTTTTAGGCAAAGACTGCATAGAGTATGAGGACAAGTATTGGGTGAACACTGACATATTCTCCCACTTCATAGCATCCATGCTAGACATTAGTGTCCCCCAGCCACTTATCTTGAAGCTGGTTAAAGAAATCTTCCCCAAAAAATACTTGAATGGTCTCGGTGAGGTTATTGCTCATGCTGCCTATGGGATAGGCCTATCATCAGCCAACGACCTGCGTCGCTTTATTAAGGAAGAAGTTGTTGTCATTTGGCTACCATTCCTTAGCTGATTCTACCTACAGACCCGCAACCAACACCAGCAAAGGGTTACTCAGGCCCTAGACTTCCTATTCCATAACTATGTGATACCTTTCTATGACGTAGATTGGTATACTAACTTTAGGAAACTTGTGTTTCCCCTGCCAACGACGGTTGTGCCGAATGATGCTGCCAGTGCCGTCGAAGAACCCATGGACGAGGAAGAAGTGGACGCTGCAGTTAATGCATCAATTTCAGTCAGCCATGCCTTTGGATGAAAACCCCTTGCCTGCTACTCAGAATACCTGCCCATAGCCGTATATAAGCCTAAAAAGAGGCCACCATATATATAATAGTTCAGATACTTGTTAAATTTTGGATTATGGCTTCCTAGCCACTTTTGTAATGAAAAGAACATATATAAATAGATATATATCTTTTAAAGAAAATTCATGCTCTTTCCTTCATTTTGTATTTCATTTTTATGGGCTCTCAACTTCACTTTGTTATTTCTCTGCACTTGGGTGTGTAAAGCAATTCTGGTGTTTCACCTGCCAATAATAATGGGTTAATTTTGTAGAAGTACAAACTAATTCAGAAAAACACTAGCCAAAGAAATAGAAATAAAATAAAAGTGTTATTTACATATGTACAAAATAGACCTTAATGCCTAATGGAATAGCTTAAGATGAATCCCATTGATCAGGATTCCTAACGGTTCTTGTTCCATATTCTCCACCTCAAAAGCATTGTATTCTTTGCACCTAATGATTTTAAAGGGACCCTCCCATAGGCTATCAAATTTACCATGCTGACTTGGCTTTGCAGCCTTGCTATCATACTTTAGAACTAAGTCTCTACATTTTAGACCTTGGTGAGAAGCCTTCTTGTCAAACAATCATTTGACCACCCATTGATGGCTTGTCATTGCTATTAGGAAATTCTCCCTTTTTTCCTGTACTTCCAACAGTTTGGTGAGCCGAACCTCCATGGCTTGATTTTTTTCTATCTCAAGAGATTTCAACAACTGTATTGCTGGAATCTCCATGGAGATAGGTAACAACGCCTCTTTACCATATACCAACTAATAAGGCGAAGTCTTAAGGACTTGCTTAGGAGTTATGCAGTTTGCCCAAAGCACTATTCGGAGGTTTTTATGCCATTCCCTCTGGTGTTCTGAGCCAATCCTTTTAAGGAGTCAAACTAAGCTTTTGTTCGTTGACTCTGCTAGACCATTTCCCTATGGGTAATAGTTTGATGATGTTTTAAGGAATATGCCATTGTTTAATGCATAGTGACATACCTTTGCACCTAGGAATGCTTTGGCGTTGTCTGAAATGATAGGTTTCAGAAGGCCAAACCTTGTCACTAGTTCCTCAAGGAAATCTACAATCTTTGTTTCTGTTGTGCCTTTAAGGGGAACAACCTTCGTCCACCTTGTAAAGTAATCCATAGCGGTCAGAATCCACTTGTGTCTGGCACTAGAGACTAGGTTGATCATTCTGATGAAGTCCATGCCCCATTGTGCAAATGGTTCATCTGCCACTATAGGTCTAAGGGGCATTATGGAATTCTTCCTTCTGTCAGCGAAGAATTAGCATTTTTTACAAGCCCTCACCAAAGAGTGGGAGTAATTGAAAAGTGTGGGCCAATAATAGCCATCACACATGATTTTAGTTGCAGTGGTTTTCGCAGAGAAATGTTCGCCTGCAATGCTATTACGGAATGCATCGAAGATCCTCTTTGCCTGCTCTGAAGTAACACATCACAGGAGAACACCATTGAAATTCTTTTTGAAAATGACTCCTTGTATTTGCGTATATCCACAATTCTGCTGCCAGTAATACCTCCTTTTTTGGGACGAGAGGCCTGGCAGATACTTTCCGGTTTGCATGAACCTCATTCTATCAGTCAGCCAACCACCTTCTGATTTTGATTCATTTATCAGGACGAGCTCTGGCTCCTCCTCTGGTGCAGGTACCTCCTCGTTTGGTGCCATGTACTCACACAGTCCTCTTCCTTTAATAGTCTTAGTAGGCTTGAATTCAATGTCATATTCAAGGATCTTGGTGATCCAATTAGCCCTTTTTTCCATGATCTCCCCCTCCATGATATATTCACGCACACTAGAATGTGCGACATACACCAACACCTTGTTGTAGGAAATTAGATGGCAGAACTTTTTAAGTCCCTTTACTATTGCAAAAGCCTATCTTTCGACAAAATTATAATTCACCTCATATTGCTTTAGGGTCCGGGAATAGAATGCCACTAGATGTTCCCCCTTTTCTTCATTATCCTTTTGGGTTAGAATGGTAGCAATACTGGACTTGCTACTAAAAGCATACATTATAAAATCTTTGGATTGATCTAGATTAACCAGCACCAAAGCTGTGGAAATAGCTTCATTGACCCTTTCAAAAGCTTCCCGAGCTTTGGTTGTCCACTTGAATGTTTGATCTTTCTTCAACATTAGGGTGATCGGCCTAATCATTCCCGCGAAATTAGAAATAAACCTGCTGACAAAATTTACTTTGCCTAGGAAAGATTGAACACCTTTCTTATTTACTAGAAGGGGAAGTTCTTTAATAGCCTTTACTCATTCGGGATCAATTGAAACACCTTCTCTAGACACAACATGCCCCAACAGCTTACCCTGCGGCACTCTGAATACACATTTCTTTGGATTTAGGGAAACTCTGAACTCTTGGCACCTTTGAAAAACTAATTCCAAATGGTCAAAATGATCATCCTTAGATTTAGAGAACACAGTAAGGTCATCCAAATAGATTAGAATAAACTTATTGATTAGTTCGCTGAATGCGACATCCATCGCCTGCTGGAATGTTGCCCCTGCATTGGATAAACCAAAAGGAATTTTAGCATATGTAAATGTTCCCCACTTTGTGATGAACGTAGTCTTGTGCTAATCCTCTTCTTTAACATAGATCTGATTGTAGCCAGAGAAACCATCCAGTAGAGAAAACATTTATAATCCTGTGACAGTTTGTAGGATTGACTCAATAGAAGGCAACAGATAGTGGTCTTTCAGAGATGCTCTGTTTAGGTCTTAGAAGTCCACACACAAGTGGATATCTCCATTCTTCTTTTGGACTAGGACTAGATTCGATACCCAAGTACTATGTTTGATTGGGAAGACAATGCGTGACTTAATGAGCTTAGTTCTAAGCTCCTATGCCATTAGGGCCTCAATTTTAGGGTTCACTAGCCTCTATTTCTGTCAGACTAGTTTTGCACCTTCTGTTAGCTCAATAGTGTGTTGAATGATGCCAGGATTGTAACCCTCTAGATCATCATAGGACTAGGCCACTACTCCATATTTTTCACAAAAACTGATGAGCCTTTCCTTATCATGGTGCGGGAAATTTTTTCCCACTCAGAGATTCCTACCATCAGAGACTCGAAGGTCCTCATAATCACTTTTGTCTACCACAAACTTTTTCTTATCATTTCGGGCATCATTACAATCGAAAAAGTTTTCAAGAGTAACCAATCCTTTCAGAAGCTTATTAGATTTGAGCTACATAATTTGTCCTTCATAAACCTCAGCAATCTTTGGTTGAAGTTGATCGGTGAACTCCCCTAAGTGCTAGATAAACGAGGCGATGTGTTCATCACTTTCAAAAACCTACCAACTCTAATCATTGTCGGGGATCAATGGTTAGACTAGTACTTGTACTGAATGCTCATTATGAAGTAGGTTAGAAACATGATCAAACTAAGCACCAATCATAGCCATGCGATCTGCATTGCTATTTTGTCCCTAGGGAATGGTCTAGATGTTGAAAGCTTCAAAACCATCAATCAGGTCCTAGACTTGGTGCTGATAGGATCTCATGTAGACATTCTTTGCTGCAGAAATTTCCCACACCTGGTTAACTACCAGTTTAGAATCTCTGAACATAATTAATTGCTTAATGCCCATTCGTTCCACAAGGCTTAAGCCTTGGACTAACCCTTCATATTCAGCCTCATTATTTGAACAGGAAAAATGAAAGCAGAAAGACCTCAACCATTTTTTATTTTGCGGGGATATTAGGTATACCCCTGCTCTAGCACCTACTTTGCTTCTCACTCCATCAAAGTACATTTTCCATAGCTCATTTTCTTGGCTACCCTTGAATTCTTTGGCGACCCTCGGAAACACCTGGTCTTCATCATAAATTACATATGCGCCCAATCTTGAGCATGATAATTGCCGAAAGGATCATTGTTTATGCATTCACTCAATAGGGCATCTTCTTTATCATTCCAATCTCTGCTCACCTTTTCTTCCTCTAGCAATTCAATGCAATACATTTCTTGCTTGGTTATAGAGGTATGTGTGGCTTTGAAATTGATCAAGGCCTCATCAGCCACATGTTCAGAATGTAGAGCCTCTGATTCTATCTTCATTTTTGCGTCGTGTTTGGTCATAAGTATCAGATGTGATCAATCTAAGGATAGGTATCCACCCACCTTTGAAGTAAACTCTCGGGATAGATAGAGACCAAGCATAGGAGAAACATCTATGATCACTGTGTCTTGCGGGATTGTGATACTAGGGGAGGAAAATAGAGTTAAAGGAAGCACTTTGATGACACCTACGGTCTCAACCTTTTTTCCATCAAGCTGCATCACCCCTCTTTTCATAGGTTCGTAGCTGAGTCCCAAAGCTTCAGCTATCTATTTAGGCATAACCGTTGTACTAGCACCAGAATCAATCATAGCGTTGTGCAATAACTTCTTTCCTACAATGAGAATCAAGAAGAAGGGTTGAGGTTTCAACCCACTTTTGGCCTTGACAAAGGATTCCTTTGTATTGTTTGTAAGGACCTTAGCTGGCGGTAATTGATAAACAAACTCTACACTGGCAGATGACTCTATTGATGCTGAGTTGATCTCTTCTTGAAGTGCTTTCTGTAATAGCATCTTTTGTTCTAGGATAGCTAGAATGTCCCATAAAGACACATTAGCAGATGATTTCTCCAATTGCTCTATAACATTAAAATGTGGAAAACTAAGAGATTTTGCTCCTTGGATCTTGCTATAATAATTTCCTTTCGTGGTTGAGAAGGTGAAGGGACGGTTGAAGCATTGGGAATTTGATCGAACATTCTTTTTAGTTGTGGGCTGTCCAGATGTGAAACAACTGACTCACTGATGAATCTCCTCTTTGAGTGTGTGTTATAGTCAGACTGCACCTGTGGTGTTTTGGATATGAATGCATCATTAGTAAACACTATTTCTTCTTCTTTCATCCAGGAGAAAAGTGCATGATCAGGAGCAATATCTAATTCTTGTTCTAAAGACATTCCTTGCATCTACGTAGTACGGACCACACTCTCCATTTATGGTGAGGCATATACATAACCTCCATTTTCCATTATTGTGCCTTGGCTGCGTTGCTCCGCCACTTTCTATTGTAGGTTGCCACATGGATAACTCTAAGGCATATGCGCATCACTGCAGGGGAAACACCATGGATTGATATTATCAATAAGATTGTTTTTCTCTGCATGCAATTCCCTACTCGAACTCAACGATGCACTCATCAGCGAAGTAGGCACCAACACCATTTGGTTTGTCGTTGGGGCTGGTGGATTAGTGCGAGGCACACCCTAGTATTGATTTTGCTAATAAGAAGACTGCCCGCCTTGATAGTTTTGATACTCAGGCTTTGGAGGCGTTGCTTGGTTCTGCTTAAGAGTGGTTATATCATTTTCCATGGTTCATAGCATCTCTTTGAGGTCGCTTATTTCATCCTTGGAAGAACCTGATGTAGAAGCCACATTTTGTGAGCCTGATGCATATGTGTACATTGACTGGGCAGTTGCGGGCGCACTAGTTGATGCGACCTCTTGCACGGGGATCAATATTTTAGGAAATATAGGCATAATAGGTTGAGGAGGCAATTTTCCACAATTTATCAAATGATTCTCAGATTTGATAGTGGTACCATAAGCATCTGGCAGAGTAGCTCCTCCCAAAGACTTGATCATCACTAAAATGTTAGAATTGATGGACTTTAGATAAAATATAAATGCCAACTCGGGAGTTGGACATATGGTAATAAGGATCCTTTGCCAATTTGCATGAAATCAGGCATTAAAGTTCGTCAGAGCCTCCTAGAGGGCTTGTCTTATGATAGATAGTTGATAATATAATGAAGAACAATCTTCGTCATTCGAGAACCTCTCATAGAACAGATCCTCGAGCTCATCCCAGGTGTGAATTGAATTAGGAGTTAGTGTTCGGTACCAATCCAGAGCCTTGCCTTTAAAAGACGTAGTGAGGAGCCTCAAGGCTACATTCTGTGTTGTAATACTGTGTACCAGACATACATCCACCACTTCCTGCAAATGTTCTGCGGGTGTCCTTGAGTCGTCTCTTGTAAACTTCGATATAGATTTCATGGCTGAAACTGGGATAGCGCCCCACATAGCAAGCGCTACCGGGGCTACCAGGGGACTTCCGATGTACCATGCTAAGTAGTTTCTATTGGCATCCAACAACATGGTGAGAGGAAAGGGTAGCGGGAATGGAACGATTACCAGCTAATTTGCGACCTGGACTGCCCCTAGCGGAGGTACTAGTAAACTAGGGTTACCTATAGTTTGGGATCTAGTTATAGACCAATGGCTCATACACCCTTCTACAATGCAATTTCATTAAACAGTCCCACCCGGCGTGCTTGAAAAAGAACAAACTATTGACACCAAAATTTGATGAGGTAACAGAGTCTTATGGGAAACTTAGTGTAAGGGGGACCTTTTGCACTAAACTGAGTAACCTCCAAAGTTTTAGAGAAGTCAGCTTCTTTGATAATGGGGTTTAGAAAAGGAAAAGGAAGCAGATATAATAAAGTAAAGTCTAACCTAAGGCGATGCACCATGTTTTAATGATGGGTACGATAAATCATAGATTTAAGGGCCTGAATGGTGTTGTTGTGTTCCAAAACATCAGAGACTTAAAATTATAGCATAGACAATTCATTTATTGACATAAAATAACATTGCATACATTCTTACTACCAAGAAGAGTCATTAGACATGAACTAGGTAAGCAAACTTGCATTCCAATATATATAGAAGTTCTTCAAATGAAATGTCAAGACAATATAAAATGCAGTTTACAGTTTAATCAAAAGTATAAAAAAATAGAAAGGCCAAACAATTGGCATAGTCTGAGAGTTTTGCAATTAAATAAAATAGTAATAGAGGCCCGACATCTTTTTACTAAGACCAGTGTGGTTTTCTCTAGTTCTGACCCCTTTCTCATCAACAGAGAAAGTATATATAGCAGGAAAACCTCCCACCACTTTTGAGATCAGTAACAAAAAAGATCTTGCAATCTTCTGCAATGATGCCTGAATCAGAATATTTCCAAGGTTATTAGAACAGGATCGAGCTAGAGCACAACATCCAATCATGCCGAGCATAGGTGCATCATCTCCAATGATGGCGGTGGTCACAGCCAAGGTCGATCAGACAAGTGTCATCCTTCACCACGAATGATTATGACAAGCAGCAACCAATAGCATTATTTGGTTCATCCGGCTCATCGCCCACATAACAGATCCATCATTTGTTATGTGGTAGCCTTTTGCTGCCCACATAAAACTTTCTCCCATCGCTGCAGAGGATTTGCGAAAATGCAACACATGTTGAATGGGCTAAGTACCTCATTACAGCAGAGGGAATGCTCATTAGCTAGGTGTTAAAGACGCATGGCAACATTTTGCTGCCTGTTGTTGCTATTTCATCCCTGCATTGACAGATTTGCGAATGGTTGACATGTAGCAGGAGTCCACTCTAGCTAGAAACTGTGGGGCTCGCCAGCACTTTTTAGGAATGCAGCCTTTGTGCCAGCATCTTGCAGCCTGACGAGGCATTAAGGAAATAAGAAACAAAATCATTTCGTAGCCGCGACACATGGAAGCATAGCGGAGTTTCCCGAGATCCGAAAAGAATGCCAATACCTGAAGTTATGAAGAGTAGACGCATAGAGCAGTAGATCAAAATTTTGATTAAAAAGATGAGCAAACTCGGTGATGCATAGGTCGGTGCACCCATAACACAAAAAATAAACCTGAAGGGAGCTGCTCAAATATTTATTTAACAGTAACCTTGTTTGAACGAGCATACAAGTGTTATAATTTCACAAAACTTTGATATTTTTTTAGAACAGTGCCAAGGATTAAAACCAAGTCAAATAGAATGACAAATTATATTGATGAGACTAAGTTTGATTTGATTATATAGCTTTGTTTCATGATGAAAGGATGAAAAATCCTGATGATGAAACTTAGCTTAACAATCAAGGATATGATAAGTTTGATGATTTAGGCACTTTGAGATGTTTAGATCTAGGTTTAGATTGGAGAATTCCACTTGTAGAGGTTAGTTTTAACAAGTTTGGACTCTTTGGTATCTAAGGAATGGTTCTAGATTGGAAAAATATTTTGACTTTTGGTTCAAACTATGAAACAAGGGATAAATTTAACTCTCAGGTTTTGCATTTAATGGATGCACTAAAACAAATCCCAAATGCACTAAAAGATTTGATAGATGTGTTTGAAGATAGCCTGGATGTGCTATAATAGAGGATGGATGCACTAAAATATTGCACATATGTGCCATAAGATTTCCTTGATGCATTAGAACAAAAGGTCAATGTGCTAAAATATGCAGTGTATGCACTATAACAAAGGGACTATGCGCTGGAAGATTGCATAGATGCACTATAAGATTTCCTAAATATGCTAAAACAGAGGGTTGATGCACTAGAAGATTGCACATATGCACTATAAGATTTCCTAAACAAGCTAAAATAGAGGGTCGATGCGCTAAAAGACTACACAGACATGCTATAAGACTGGCTGGATGTGCTGGAATAGAGGAAAAATGTGCTATTCTAGAAAATATCAAAGGTTCTTAGTAGTCTATCTTATTTTTAATCCATGAATTTGAATGTTTCCAAGGTGTGATTTGTTGAACAATGGATTTTGTTTGGTTTCTAGCTTGTAAGTTGAAGAATCAAGTGTTCAAATGGATGATTTTTGAATCAAGGCTTTCACTTCCATTGTGCGATGTTTTGTTTGAAAACACATTGGTAGAGCACATGAAACATGCACAACTTAAGGCTGTGTAGGACAATATTCATTGGACTCCCACTTGGATTTTACTCTAGCTGTGCCCACTTTTAGCGGATGATTAGATGCTTGATCCCACTGGCTCCCCTCCATAATACTCACTTCTTGGGGCAACCAAGCATCAATACCCATGCAACTCCCATGGCATACTTCTCATCTCTACTAAAAGCCACAAAAATGTGGAACAGCTTCAGAATGACCATTCTTGTGCCAGTAAATAGAATAAGGATTTTGGCCTTGCTATAACAAAGGGTTCTAATATAGGCATTTCATTCATGGGGCATCATCTATTTGATAAGAGACCATTGCTACCCTTCTTGTGGGAACAATCCTCGTGATACTTGAACTTTCCTCAAGTACCCACATTTATATCCTAGTTGGAAGTCGCTTGGCTTTAGTGTGTTACCAGTTGGGTCATTCCCTTGGGTGATTACTTTTTCCCACACAACAGGCCCTCAATGGATAAAAAATAAAAATGAATGGGTCTGGATTTTTGGTCACCAAGTTAAGGGGACAACATATTCCTACCATTCATCAAGTACATAAAGCATGGTTTTCTTTAACCTTTTAATTAAGCTAGATGTCTCTCTTAATCAAAAGAAAGAATTTAAAGAACTCCAGCCCCTGCATAAATCATCAGTAGTTTGATAATATTGTCTTTGACTGGCGTATCACCCACCTGTAAGTAGAAAACAACAATTAGTTCTCAAGATTTTAGTATTTTTCAAATTTAAATAGATGCGCTAAAATAGTCATCCAATGCGCTCTTTTAAGATATCATTCCAATGCGCTAAAAAAACTACTCTATATGCTAAAATAACTCATGTATGCGCTACAAGAACTAATGAATGAGCTGAAAGAACTAATGGATGCACTAAAGTATTCATTGAAAGCATTCAAACACTCCATGTATGTGCTAAAACATTTTCTCAATACGTCAAAATAAATGTTCTATGTGTCTTAAGAGACCCCGGATGTACTGAAAGATTTGTCATATGCATTGTAACAAAACCTGAATGTGCTAAAAGAGTTGTCGTATGCATTGAAAGAACTCACGATTGTGCTAAAATGTCACGCCCAACTTATTAACAAGAAATTTTTCAAAAAATTGTTAATAATGGGGTTGATGCCCTATGATGGGTGCCATTTTATGTGTTTTTGAAATGTGGGAGAGTTATTAAATCAACACAAACACCAATGAGACATATTATATTAAAGAGATTTAATCACTAAACCTTAATCAAATTTGAAACAAGATTAAATTCCTAAAAACGTTCCTTTGTTCACTATTCTCAAGTATTTATTAAATCATTTGGCTCTCAGATTTTAGGTGCACACTATGATTGCTAAAATGACAACTTGAGAAATAACATTCTATTCAAAATGCAAGAAATCTAAGTTCCTACATGAAACTATGTGATAAATGCCATGATGCAAATGATAATGGTGATATTTTGACAAATGGATAACAATTTTAGATTATACAATGCTAATGATATGATAAGAAGCTAAAATGATTCTACATATGCTCAAATAACCATTGATATGATGAACTAAAATGCAACTATAAAGCAAAACATGATTCAAGTTAACATTATGCTACAATGCTAACTATGCTAAATGCTATATATTCAAACTCCAAATTCTCCAATGCTCCAAAGCTATTACTATATGATAACTGTACTCAAATTTGGGATGTCAAATACTATAGCAAAGGGTTGTATTTATAGGATTTTCAAAGCATTTTGTGATGTGTCAGCGATCAATTATCCAGATTCAAACATGAGGGATGAATGGTGGAGATGGAGAGAATCAAGAAGGATGTTCCCTTGACCAAGAGAAACATGCCAAATCGATGAAGGAATAAAGTGTGTGAGGAATAAGCCATGTGCTAAAATTTTGTTGAAGATAATTTTAATTTAAAAATTTAGAATTATTTAATTTCATGTGACCTTGGTGAGGTGGCATGAAAATTTGTAGACATGTGCTTGAATTCCAAATTTGGGATTAGTGAAAATTAATTAAATAAAATAAACTATAAGAAATTGTTTATTTAATTAAATTAGAGGAATGTGATTTTAGATTTGGAGAATTAGAAGATATGAACTATATAAATAAATTGATAATTTATTTATTAGAGTAGATTAAATATTAATTAAATAATGAGTATTTAATTAATTAAATGTCTTGACCAATTTTTAGGTGTTTACACCAATGTACCTTTGTAAGACAACCAGGCGCTCTAGCAGACAAGTATCTATTAAGGAGGAAGATTTTAATGGCATTGTTAAAATTTTTAGTGATAATTTGAAGGAAATTGCAAAATCTCTTTCCTCAGAGATTCGTGAAAGATTACCTTGACATGAAATACTTGAAGCCATGGGTATTGTATATTCTCAATTTTGGCAAACCGAGAGAACCCAAAATATTTTCATGAATAAGTAAAAATCTTGATCGAACAATTTTTGAAAAGTGTAACATACAATGTGCAGAAAATAGAAGGAATTTTAAATGAAGCTAAGCTTAGAAAATAATCTAGGAGTTTTACAATAGCTATGAGGGACAAGTATAAATCCATGGGCATGTAGAAGGCCTTTGAACCAGGATCAATAAAAAAAGGTTTGGACAAACTTAAGTCAGAGTGAAATATTGTGTGGTTCGATATCAAAATATTTCAAACTTATTGATTTCTATAAAACAATGATATTGGGTTATGTAGAGGATAAGAGAGTTTTTAGTACATTGGGGTTTTTGAAATAAAATTTACGAAAAAAACTAAACAAGAATTTGGAAAATTTCTTGAGGTTGAAAGGAACTGTGTATAATGTCTTTAATTTTCATTTTGAAAGGGCACTTGCAATCTAGAGGTCCACGTGTGAATGAAGAAGGACCGGGTTATGCAATACTCCAATTCCAAATGTTGGTAATGGTGGTAGTGGCAGTGGGATTGGGATAGATGACATTGACACAAATCACACAATGAATGTTGAATTTGAGACACAAGCCGAAGAAAATGAAGAGCATACTTGGAATCAAATTCAAGATGACTCTTTTACTTTATCTCAAGATGAACACTAGTTTGAGGACCCTAAATTTGTTTTGAAATTGGAAGAGAATTAGCATCTTCTATGTATTTATAATGCACTTCATGGATCAATTTCCATTGTTCCATATTGTAGTTGATGATATTTTATATTGTATTCAATGAAATTTTGAATCATTGCACTTCATGATATTTTATTTTATTTTGCACTTCATGAATCATATTCCAAATTGTAGTTGATGATATTTTATATTTTACATTGTATTCCATGTTATTGAATTTGATATGTGATTCTTCATCATTTTTAAAGAACAATACTTATCACACCACTTATAAATTCCTATTGCATTTTCATTCACACAATCTTTGATAAATAACTAAAAGGAATATTATTAATCCATTCCTTGAACATAAGCTAACAGTTCAACATCCATAACTTATAAGTTATAAGATAATAGAAGCTAATAGTTCAACATAAATAACATATAAAGGCATCCACACAACTTAAACAATAAAAGTTTAAACTTCCAAATCACCTAAATTTCATACCGATTCTCTATTTATTTTAAAGGTGGCAACTACCTTTTATGATATGAAATGAATAGAAATTCAAGTTGTTTTTAACCAGAAAGCAAAGAAAGGTGTAGCTTTTAACCAGAAAGATTTGAAAGGAATGACAATATCAAATGATAAACTAAAGTACAAAGACTTGAATCACTTCAGAACTAATAGATTTCTTTAACTAAACCCAACCATTTCCATAAACATTCATTCAAAGACAAACATTTGATAGCAATGCAATCTATTAAACATCCAAAACACCAACATAAATAACCATTGGAAAGATATTCAGAATAAACAGAATAAATCTGTACACCACAACACAAAGATTATGTCTACGTGAACTTCACCATATGAGTTTCTATATTGAAAGATAACTGTAAAACAAACTTGAAAGCATAAAAGAGTTTTTTCTCTAATGAGGGAAATCAAAGTTTTTCCCAAAAGATACTAACTACATTGGCCAAACCAATATTTAAAGCATAAACCAATTGTCTATGGTAATAGTTTCTTGAAGATAGTTGCACCCAAAAATTAAAATAGTCTTTAACTTAAAAGAGCTAAAATTAAAGAAATTATCATGAAATGCTAAAAATAACTATGCATCACTTGTCTACCTCATCTTCATATTCATCTTCTAGAACTTCAACAGCTTCATGTCCCAACACCTTTTCCTGTGCCCTCATCCTAGACTTGTAATCTCGATATTTGGTTACAATTAAAAATATGTCCTTGTTCCCTAGCATTGTAGTAATCTATAACTTGGTGAACTCCATTTTCCCAAAGCAATTTCAGACTCAACCAACATCTCAGATCTCTTCTCTTCTCCAAATTTATAAGACTCCAGGTGGATCTGCATTGCACTAAGTTTCAAGGACTCCCATATCAATGTAGTAGGACCAACTATTTCTTTATTGAATATCTCTCTAAACTTCAAAGAAATCTTTTATATCTAGAATCCTTTCATCAAACTCATCAGTAATTTCCACTCCCACAATATGACAATATTCTTTAATTTCCCCCAATATTTCAAAATATTGATCAAGTGTTTTATTAATTTCCTTCACTAGATTATCATATATATTCAATTTCCATTCCAATGAATCAGATCAGGAAGGGTCTAGCTCCTTAGGATTATTCACAATTTTCTCACCAATTAATATCTTCTGATCCATAGACATCAATTCTTTCATTTCCTGAGAGAGCACATAGAGACTAGTTTGATATTTCCTGACCTATTGAAGCTCTGTTACTAACTCCTTCCTCTTGTTAATAACTCAAGTGTAAAAGAGCACAAATTTATTCAGAAAGAAGATAGCCTCTTACGATATTTTATTGATCCCCTCACAAGCAGCTCTAGAATAGCTTAAATTCTTTTTAATTTGTTGTATGGTGAGCACATCGATGCCCTCTGGATCTACTTGAGAACTTGAGGCTTCATTAAATGTATGAGGAGTGGTCATGGAAGAAATAAAGTTACCCAATGCGAGGACTTGAGATTGCAGTTCTATATTTTCTTTCATTTGTTCTTTCACTCTTTTAATCAAGACATTGACTAAATAATTGGCATGGTACATAACACCTTCCAATGTTGGAGGCCCCATATCAACATGTGTGTCTTTGTAGTTTTCCTCCATTATTTCATCTTCATTTAAATGCTTCATAGGCTCAACAATTTCTAACATTTGATTTCCATAAGTAGCATCAATCACCATCCTTAACATTCTCTTGGCTTTATTAGGTTTTGAAGAGCTTTGAAGTAACTTTGCAACTGTATCCACTTCAACTGTCATTGTAGGAATATGCTTTGTCTTCTTCTCCACTGCTTTTTTCAACTATCCTAGGGAGGCTACTACTAGACCAAATCTTCATTTCCACTAATAGTTTATTTAGGAGCATCATGAGTGATGTGGTTTATCAACCGGAGGTGGAGAAGAGGGAAATTCAGATAGAGGAGGAAATATATTATCTTCAATGATTTGTTTAAAGATTGCTTCAGAATCTGTAGGCACAAGTTTTTCTTGATTCTAGTCTTCCTCTTAGGGGTAGGAGAAAGCACACTGTCTTGTTCACAGATGGTCTTCAACTTGACTATTTATTTTGGCCTAACACCATCACCTCCTGACTAAGAATTTGCACTAAAGGACCTAACAGAGGGTTTCCTTGATGATACACTTGCACCACATGCTTGCATACACCCCTGTTCATTCTTTTGTGATGACTTAGGCTCCTGAACAAGACCAACAACTTGCTGCCATTTCCCATCCAACTAGTCATGGGTTCTTTTAAGCACTGGGGCAACATAAACCCTCATATCTAAAATTTCACTTTGGATCCAATCAACCCTAGGGTGGGATTTATCAGGAAATTTTTCATATCTAGGATTTATGATTGTTGAATCCTTAGCTACATTTTCAGGAATCTGAAATGACAGACTGAAATCATGTATCTATTTTAGTGTTAGCCTCATATAATCTCTTCTCAAAAATTCCTTCTCATTGACAATATTTTCGAAATCTTCGATAGATGGGTGATGCCGATATAAGCTCCCTCCATAGAGATTCTACGGACAAAACCCTTACTGTCAAAATTAGCTCTCATAGATAGATATTGGAGGTTATATTCCTTGAGAACTCCTTCATCTCCCCTTGGCCACCTAGTTTTTTTTGCATGTAAAAGAAGGCGTCTTCAATGGGAAGACATACCCTAATTTCTCCATGCTCATATACTTAATATTAGCCATGGCCATTTGTCGACAAACTTCTAGAAATATCAGTAAATGTTTAGGATACCGAGGTAATTTCAATGGGGCTTTCTAAAAACCCGTTATTCTCAGATAGGAAAACTTATCAAATTGGATTAAAAAACTCCCAAAATTTGATACAAGAGAAATCGATTTAGGGGAAAGGCGCATTACTAGATTTCCATATAGATTCCTCACAACCTCTATTAAAAATGCATCATCAACACGAAAAAAATAACCCATTCTAAATTATTTAGTGAATTGAGGAAAGCGTTTATACGCAAGCATATCAGAAGTTGGGGTTCCTTGCAGCTCCAACCTAGGCCAAAAGGACCTCTAACTAGCTACAATGTATGTCAGGAAAGAACACATACATAAAGTAGTAGTCTTATGGAAATTAATTAATTGCTCATTCAAATGGAAGCAAATAACTTCAACCCAATCAATGAAAATTTTCTGATTACAGATTATCAAGATAAACTAACACATCCAATTCTCAAATAACTCAACTCGTGCATTCCCAACAACACGATGTAATAAAGAAATAGCATCTGCAATTTCTTCCTTAAATGTACTCTTTTGAGTTTAGTTAGCAATTACAACTTGCCTTTCCTTTCAAACTTCAACTAGGTTTTGGCCATGGATTTTTTACACCAATCTTCATTCACCTTGAAAAATTCACCTGCCAGTATGACATACATGTCTTCTACAGGTTCCCTTTCTAGAGTCCTCAACGTGCAAGAAACAACTTTAGGAGAAATTTTTGCAATTATAGTCCCATCTGCGGCTTTAATTTCCCATGTCTCTAGAATGTACCTTCTTACACATGCACTTATCAGGTCCACACTCAACACAGCTTCTAGAAACCCTCCAGTGTGAGCTAGCACAATTTCTAACAGTCTTATATCTAGTTCATACTTCTCATCACTCTTCAGGCGCACCCAAAACTCTTCTAACTTAAAAGTTCTGAGCTCCATATCCCTTAGGCCAAGCCAACGATTTCCAATTTCAGACTGCATGAACTCCTAGCATGTAAAGAAACACACAAACACCTAGAAGAGTAGATTGCAGAAGAAGGAAATGTAGTTGAAAAACTTAGCAAAATTTTTTCCACCTCAACTTATGTCATCAACAAGACATGTGTTTAATGCTAGACCAGTCATTTTGAGTTTCACTATACATGAACGCAAATTCATGGAGATAGAATTCTTACAGTTGAGAAGTACTAGCCTTGGCAAAGAACGAGAATGTAGGCTAAATTTTTTGAGTAAAACTTTGCCACCCACTTATACCATCATTTTTGATAGGACATGCATTAAATGCGACATTCAATTTCATTCCTTGAAAAGATATCCTTTAAACCTACATGCTTTTCAAAATTCCTGAAAAGACAACTCAAGGTTAGTCTGTACATAGCACTCAATGAGATGTCAGATGGTGATTCCTTTGAAAGGAAAGATAAGTCCATAATGTCGCATGGTTGCTGAAACTTGAAACATTAGAACCAAATTCTAAAGTTTCAAATTTTTTGAAACCTCCAACCCACCGACTAGAAAAATGACCGAGAAAGACTTGACACTCAACAAAGTGAACCATCAACCAAATTGGGGAATCAATAAGTTGTGAAAATTTTTATCTCCACAACAAGGTTATAAAACTCTGAGGACTAGTGACTAAGGTTAGGAAAATCACCAAAACTGTGACTTTGAGTGATAGTAACCACATCAATGAAACTAACCAAAAATCCATCATTCCAATTCCAATAATAGATAATACACTAGAAGACTACTCAGAAAAAGCATAATAAATCCACACACCATAACTCAAAGGTTACATCTAAAATACTTGCAACTCAGTTACTCAACAAAGTGAACCAAGTCAGGGAATCAAGAAGTTACAAAAATTTAGAACTCCATGACAAGGTTATAAAACTTGGAGGACTAGCAACTAAGCTTGTTTTTCTCCCTTATTTTGAGTCTATCGTCTCTCCATCTATAACATTTTACATGAATTATTAATGAAATTTGATCAATGATCTTTCATTAATCTTCTTTGTCATTATGCATTGATGTATGTTTTAATTTTGGCTCTGATTTAATGAACCAGTTAAAGTACCTTGATTAAAGCATGAATTCATATAAATATTTAGTGGATCTTCCAAGTAGTCATGGAGATTGAGTATTGATGTGTGAATTGTAATACAATGTCACTAAGATTATGGATGCCTGGAATTAAAATCACCTTATAGTTCATATTTTAATTGTGTTAAAAGTAAAACTTGAACATGTACTCAACGATTCATCACTCAACTCAATGCTTATTAGCTTAATAACATATTAACAATTTTATTAGTATCATATACAACAATGAACATCAACAATCGTTTAAAGTGTATCTAGTAGTTGAAACCACTACTAGATTTTTTCTTCAAATGATATAATAAATAATACAGATAATTGAACATCAACACATTATTGAAGTCTGAATTTGAGATTTTATATTGACTATCACATGAAGGAATACATAGAGGCATTGGCAATGAAAAATATTGCTCAAAGACAACTCTACATAGAGCTGAGTTGGAACTTGGAAACTCATATTAACAAAAATCAAATCACTACATCACCTTTTCTAGCAACTTCCACCCTTCGGGTGATGGAATTATCATTTGTTCTCACTAATGTTGTTTGACTTGAAGATTTACTAACAATCCATGATTCAAATTGGAACCTATCTTGGATGCTTCAGTCAATTTTTCATTTAGGGTTAGCAATGGTTTGATGGAATCCAAATAGTTCACCACATCTGGGTTCTGAGGAAATTGGTCCAAATCAATCTTCCTTGCATTCTCCATCTACTTTTTGAAATCATTCCTTCCAATGAATTTCTCATTTGTGCCAAAAGCCTCTAGAAAACCAAGCTTCGTGAAGTTCCTTACCTTTTCATCCACCTTCTTCATCTTGTCTATAACCAAATGCAAATATTCATTTGTTTCACACATTCTCAAACACTTTTCAATGACAGATGGCAATTTCATTGTTGTAGCAAGCCAATTAGTAATCCATTTTGATTTCAAAACATTATCATTGGCTTTGTAGACTATTTGTTGAATTTGATTTGTAGATTTCTCTAATGCTAGCACAATTTTTTTGTCCATTAAATATTTGTTGAGCTTCTTATGATGTTGTCTGATAGCATCAATCAATTGAAACATGCCACACAAATGATCAATCCTCTACATTATTTCATCCCAGATCTTTTGTTTCATATGCCTTATTGTTTCTCTACAAAATGAAGATAACTCATTTTGACAAGACTTAATTTCATTTTTTGCTTCCATCAGCTTTTCCTCCAATCTTTCATCTCTTTTTCTCTCCTTCTCCAATTTTTGTTCCCATTGTGCATTTCCATTTGCAATGCTTAGTCTTAATTTTTCTGAAGTGGATTTTTCCTCATCATATTTCTTGTTGCTCTCATCTAGCCTTTGATTCAGTTCATTCACTACAGTCTTATTCTACTTATCCTCTTTGCTTGTTGATGTAGAGGCAATTTTTTTAATTTTTGTTTCTAATTCATTGCTCTTGTTATCTATTGCTTTCCTCTTTGCTTTCTCATTTGGTAGTTCTACCTGTAACTTTTCAATTTGAGTCTGCAACCTTCTTTTCTCTCTATTTTTCTTGAGCAATGATGTGTACACCAATTCATTGTTCTTCTTTGATACATTAATTTTGTCAGTAGTTTTGAGTCAAGATAAATCTAATTGAATATTGTTCAACTAGAATTTAGATGGAGCCATCTGATTTGCTGGTTTGTTTTGAATTGTGGGAACAAGAATTGTGTACTCCATGATTTATTTATGTGTCAAATGTGGGTAATACAATGGTTGTTGTAGGCTCTAAAGTTACAACAGAAACACTCTCCATCAGTTGCTTCTTTTCTTTTTTGTTCAATTCTTATTTCTTTTTAAACTCTTCAATGTAATCAAAACCTACGGGTACAAGAACAATGGAATTATTGAATGGGGAAGGAATAGGAGTACTTGCAGTTGCTAATGATGTCACAACCAGACTAACTGGTAGTGGGGGAGTGCCTAGAAATAACTCCTTTGTGGTGGATCCACTGGTACTGTGACTTGGACTTGTCAAAATCCTTTGCCTCTTTTGTATGCCTTGATCACCTGGTGTTTCTTTGGTATATTGTGTTGTTGTCCTCTTGTGTGTAATTTTCTGTTGTAGCACATGTTGACCACTACTAGTACTACTACCCATACCATCTCCACTAGAGGAAGTGTTAGTTGCACTAATCTCTCCACTATGGGAATGTCCTAGTTGTGATTGTGTATGACCATGATGATGAGGATTTGAAGCTCTAACAAATTGACATGTATGACCTAGGTCTACTTTTTCACCTCCAATCCCAAGGCTAGATTTATCAACTAGTTTTTTATGCTCTACATATGTTACCATCCAAGGGACATGTCTTTGGGACCCTAAAGGACCACCTTCATAACCCATTCTTTCAGCTATGGCTACTCCTATAGTATATGCTTCTTTTGTGGCCTCACTTAAACCAAGTTTGAAATTGAAATGGATTTCTTCTTCCCTATCATCATTAGATTCATCATCACTTTCTTTATCTTCTTGTTCATCTAGATGCTCTATATTCCACAATATTCTAAACTAACGATCTTCTTCATTATCTCCATACTCTGCAAGAGCTCTTGGATCACCTAGCTTCTTCATCATAGACCAAAAGGTAGTAATTTTTTATCCTGACCAATTTTTTTCTGTAACTTCCTTCTCTATAGAATCTGGAATTTTTGCTCTATTAGATGGTTTATGACTTTTTTCATAAAAAATGTTGTACATCCTAATTGTCTTTCGATTCAATGTCATAATTTCTACTAACAATTGTTCAAAATAAATACCATTCTCAGTAGTACTTTTTTCCATTGCTATTTTTAGCTCATCTCAAGAATCCTTGTTTCTCAAGTTTTTAGGCAAGGGTTTATTGTGATGTTGAATTCTACTTGCAACATTCTTATTGAGAAAAATCATTGATTTAATGGTGTCACATGGATCATACTGCCAGTGATAGATAACATCAAAATCAAATCAAAATCAAAATATTATGTGCCACACTAAATTCTTTTCTCTTAAATGTGATCCCTCCAAATGAAAAAGGTAAAGAAGGAAATAAGGTCTTCTTTTTCTGACCGATAAAGTGTAGTTCATTAGTACTCTACATATTCCTTACATATTCCAAAGAAAAAACCCTTTCTATCACATGTATTGGAAGTTTGTATGGTTGTACTTCCAATCCATAAAATCTTAGCACAATATATTCTTCCATTAAGTATAGATTAGCCAATTGTATTTTTTTTCCTAGTTGAATGCAATTTCTACATGACATAGGTGATCTAGGCATTGGAGTATTCATAATTGCTTGGTGCAATGGAGAAAAAAGTAGTCTACAAAATGATTGTAATTCCTTTGAGAATCATGCATCCTTATCACAGTGGTCCATTCATATATTGGAGCCATTTTATTTTCCTCAGCATTACTATAGGGTTGAATCTGAAGCTTGTTGGTCTAAAACATTGCTCTAAATTTTAATAGAAAAAGATAGGAAAAGTAGGTTATGAACCTAAATGTCTTAATGAAACCTCCTTTAATCATTAAATTTTTTTTATGCATGGATTGTACAATGTGCCCAATAAAATTATATTTGACATGTGGAACACCATAATGTATATTATATACCATTTCAAAGAGGCTTGCACCCACTTCCAAATTACTATCTAGTCCAAGGAAAATTTCTAGCATGGAATTAGTATCTTGAACCTATGGTTTAAAAATATCCAAATCATAAGGAGGCTTATGATAACCTTTCAATTTGTTTCTATCCCGAACTATTCTATTTAAGAAATATTTGTTCTCCATTTCATCCACTGCTTCATAATCACTAGAAAGCTTTTCTAAGTCAATGTGGATATTTCCAAATTATTTGGTTGTAAACCCTAAGGCCAACACTTTTAAGCATAATAACTTATTACTCTAACCACCCCCCTTAAGATAAACTTAGGAAGAAGCTACAAAACTAGAATAAGATGCATGAAAGCAAAGATGGGTCCCGACAACTAGGCTTGATCAGGTACCCATTTACAAATGCAAGAATGGAGTAGAGAAGGAAAAACCCAGTGGGACAAAACCCCCCTACAATGTGATGACATGCTGCAAAGAAGCACTGGAAGAACTCTATAGAGTAACACTGGAACCACAATCTAACAAGCAAGGAAAGATATCTGTCTACAACTGAAACCAAAACCGGAATCAAAATAATGTGACAGCAGACCCGATGCCACGGAACACTCGAAAACTCCTAATGGGAAAAACCTTGGAATCTATGAAGCAGCAAGCAATTATTTAATGATGTATTACTGAAAATGAAGTACAAAGATGTAAGATGCACCCTCCCAACTGCCAAAATATCCAAGTAATCTCCAAACAACCCATCGGGAAAAATTTGGACTAAGCAATCAACCTAGGATAGATACAAAAAAATTTCATGGATAGCAACATAGAGCTCCTTAATACCTTTCGAACACCGCAAACGAGGCAAAAATTAGACATCGTGGCAAAAAGTTATGAGCTCGGAAGTCCAAAAACAAAATATGACTTCAAACAGAAATAAATGTAGTAAAATAGAAAAATACTGTAAAATAAACTACACCAAATGAAAGTGCTCGGAACTATCTTTCTGGTGATATCTCGTTTTCCCGATTTCGATACCGTATGCCCAAGTTATGGCCAAAAGAAAAAAATTGCTCTTTTAGAAAAAACTAGGGTTAGGAGGGGCAAAGAGGGGCTGGCCGTATGGATGATGTCATGCTGACATTAGTGGTTCATTGCTAAAAATTTGACGGCCATCTGGTCGTCGGCGCAAAAACCACCCCCCCTGTAAAAAAAAATTCGGCCCTTGGTCCTGCATATGACCGTGGGCTGGTGCTGGAAGGGTTTGGTCGGTGGCTGGGGGCAAAGCCCCTGGTCTCCATATGACTGCGCTGGAGGAGATGAGAGCCCTCGGGGGTTGGTAGCCAAGTGGTGGGCTGGAGTCTTGGCAGGGCTGAGTGGGGGCCCGTGGTCCTCCATAGGACCTCAGCCTAGTCGAAGGGCCCGGTGGGGGCTGAAAATTCTGAGCGACTCGCGGGTGGAGGAGCCCGATGGCAATGGTAGGCCGGTGGCCACCCTGTGGCCGCCCGGTGGCCACCGGGTGGCGGTGGATTTTTGCACTGTGAGTGCCGCACAAATTCCAAAAAAATGTGTTTTTTTAATTTTTTTGAAAATCGTGCCTCAGAGTGCGTGCAAGGGAAGGTCGTACGACCCCTAGACAAAAAAAATTGCCTTCCGAACCAACTTCACTAAAATCAACGATTTGATAGATGTTTCTAGGGTTTTGGGATGCTGTGAATGCAATGGCGATGTCCGTGTGAGCCCATAGTGTCCTGAAAACATAGCTACCCCCAGATCTTGCAGAAAATATGCCTATGGAAACCCTTGCACTTGAAACTCACAGAGAGGCCATATCTTCAGATCACGAACAAGCAGCTGTAGGTTTGCTCTAATACCATGTTAGAACACCAAGATCGCTTGCATGCAAGATGGATACCTATCACATGCAAAAGATATGAAGAACCAAAGAAGATGTTCTGTAAACCTCTCAGTAAAAATGCATTAAGAGAATCAATGATTACAAAAGAGATCAATCCTTATGAAGGAGAGCAAGAAACCCTAAAAGGGAAACCCTAAATGAAACCCTAGTGTGCACACTTAATAATTAATAATTAATTAATTATTAATGTGCCTAAGTTTAGCTTAAGTAACAAAGAGGAATAAGTGACTTAATTAATTAATCAATATGATATAATTAATTAAGCATAATAACTTATTACTCTAACAATAAGGAGGCTTATGATAACCTTTCAATTTGTTTCTATCCTGAACTATTCTATTTAAGAAATATTTGTTCTCCATTTCATCCACTGCTTCATAATCACTAGCAAGATTTTCTAAGTCAATGTGGATATTTCCAAATTATTCGGTTGTAAACCCTAAGGCCAACACTTTTCCAAGTTCTTCTGCATTAATGGATAATAATTCTTCTTTGCTATCTTTATTAACAATTTCTCTTTCGTTATCATCATAATTTAGGGCACAGACCATGATAAATTCTGGGCAAGGAAAAACCTCATGTAACATCATGTGCCCTAATCTACTTACCCATAGTACACTAATACTATTAACTTGCATTTGCTTTGTAGCCTTATTCTGAGATGAAAATATAAGTTCTAAGGTACATGTACCATAGGTCTCAGGATCATAAATATAATGGTATTCATCAGTGAAACCTAGGGTTTTAAGCAATTTTGCATAATGTATTTTTTTATCCGACATTTCTCTAGTGGTACTGGTGGTAGACATGCTGATACAATCAACAATGTGAAATCTTTGAATTCCCTATTAGTCCTTAATTTTTCTTAATTCTTAAGCCTCTTAACCCTAAACCTAAACTTCAAAGTTTGACAAAATAAGATTTTAAGAAATGTCAAATGATGAAACATAGCTACAAGAATTCTTTAACTTACTCAAATTTTGATTCTTGAAGTTGAAACTAGGTTACTAGAATGGCTTTGTTGGAAGTGGAACTATGGAACCCAAAAGAGGGTGGTGCACTGCAATGAGCAAACTGAAGACTAAAATATCCCTATGTGTTGGCCCTCTAACTTCAAAATAAAATCACTTAGCAATAGAAAGTTTTTTTTTTTTTTTAATATTAAAGTGAATAAAACTGAAACATCTATGTGTTACTTCCAGACTACACAGTACACAATTAGTACATGGATGATAGCATTTAAAACAAGTCATTTATGATTTACTTCTGCATTGACATCAAATTCTAAATCATTGATCTTTGTTAATCTAATGGTTATAGGGTGATTCTATAGGTTTAAGTTTGCAAGCCTAGCGTTATGTGCATTTCATTCCAAAATGCAAATACAACCATACATCAAATGTTCATCGAATGGTTAAGTAATTTATGATATAAATAATAAACATTTGTTTTAAACTTTCTTTAAACTTTAATGCACTAGGATTGACATCAAGGCCAAGGGGCTGGTAACTTAACATTGCAAAGGCCTTAATAAAATGAATTATAATGTCACATTAATAGCACAACCATTAATAGAACCTAACTTGAAAATGACTTAATAAAATGAATTACAATGTCACATTAATAGCACAACCATTTATTTTATTACAATTGAATTACAATGTCACATTATTACATAGTACAAATACAAATGTAAGCACAAACACCAAGCTTTTGTTGGACTACTGGTGAAAACGTAAATGTAATACATGTTTCTCTAAAAATAAATGGGACTTGCTGGGTCAACAATGTGCTCTAAAAATAAACACATGGGACTTGTTGGGTCAGCCATGGGCTCTGAAAATAAATGCATGGGGAAAGGGGGGCCAATCAAACTGGGGAAATGGGAGCTGTGAAGATACAAAATGTACTTAGCCCCTTTCAGAACCAGACTCATGCAGAAGATGAGGGGTTGTAAAATTTCTCCCATGCAGAAGATGAGCTATAAAAATAAATGCAAGGGGCTTTCCTGGCCAACCATGCTAGGGAAATGAGAGTTGTGAAGATACAAAATGTACTTATCCCCTTTGAGAATCAGAATCATACAGATGAGGAGGGGTAGTAAAACTGCTCCCATCTTCTACTTTCAGCTTCCATGCACTAGGATATCACTTAACTCCATCAGAGCTCCTCATCCTGGTTCAAAACCTATCTAAGAAGTCAGGTGAACGAAATCAACTTCTTTCCAATTCAACCCATTTTGAACTTGAAGGAAATTGTTCTTTTACTCTGTAACTACATAACTAGAGACATGAGAATTTAAAGCATCCCCAATAATACTGCATCATATTCTTCCTAAATCCTTATTAAGTTATTAACCCTACAAAATGAAAACCCTTATGAAAATTCAACGAATGATTTTAGTTGTGCTCACTATCCTTATTTATGGGCAAAAAGTGCCTCCAATAGTGCCTCTACCAACCTGGTCCCTATGTTCGCCTCATACGTGTCATGTGTGAGGTTGGGTATAGTCATAATTGTGATTCGCACAAACCAAAAATCCAACTTAATTAGTTTGTGTAACTTAAGCCTAACATTTACAATTTATTTATGTTTAATTTGATAGACATCTAGACTTTGACAACCTGGCTACATGCAAACTATACATCAAGCTGACAAGGTGTCAATTGTCAAAATCACCAGTGCCACTCAAACAATATGAAATCATTATAAATCTTGTTTCACTAAATCACTAGATTATTGACATCATCATATATGATTCTACAGTACATTGTGTAGTTTTCAATATAAAGCTATCCAATAAATCACTCTGGCTATTCATATGGGATTAATCTACACTGCCGCCCATAGTACCGCAACCCAACTTTCTTTAAAAAGATTGAGAATTTTAATAGAATAACTTAAAGTTATAGTAATTCAACACATTGAAAAGAGAGAATTAAATGTCTTGTTTTACCTTAATCATTATCAATGTCCACTAATAAGTCACAATAAATTTCGTTCACTTATGATCAAAACTATATGTTGATAATTACTATTAGTTTAAAAGCCACATTTTTTATATTGATCAAAGCAAAATGGATTTACAAGAATGGAGCCATGAAAATTAATTTAAGTGGCTATTGCTAAAGATTGAAGTACATAGTAGTTAGTACATAACCAGCATGACCAAAAGGAAAAAAGCCACTAACTTTGACAAAAAACTAGTCACAAGTACATATTAGAAGAACAATTATGTTGTATGATAAAATATAGACACATGACACATCACACAATTCATTACTAGTTTTTTTGTAACATTAGTTGAGGCCATCAATTAGGTGTTTGAGTAGAACATGAATTGAATTTAACAAACTAACAACAAACAAAAAAAGTGAATCATCCAAAACCTTCCTCCAAAACTCCAAACTCTTTAATGATTTAGTTTTCGTATCACATAGTAGACCCCACTCATATTAAGTAGGTAAAGATCCTATGCTATAGAAGCATGCAATTCCACTTTCCTAAAGATTCCACCAATAGGCGCTAACCCACTTTCAAAATTTTAATGCTCCAGTGCCAACTCCAACGAAGAAATAGAGTAAATTTTGGCTGCAAATAACATATTGCTGGCATCTTCACCAAATATTTATCAAGAAAAAATTCCATGCAATTGGATAAGAAAGTCGAAGCTACCTCATAATATAGAGCACGAGGATTGTTCTAAAGCCATTCCCTACCCACAATTATTCTTATAGCATCCTCAACCTGCACATAAGGAATTATAAAAATCATACCCAACTTTTGTCTGCTATATGCATCGTCCCTTCTTTTCTCCCAAAAACATTTGGGTAGCATGACACGCCATGAAGAATCCATAATATCTCTGTTAAATTGACAATAGAGAAGAAATAAACCAAAGCCAAATATATTATAAATGATATGAAGAACATCAATTTGGTGAAGTATATATAGAAGTTAGCACAGACACAATGAGTATGACATCACACTTATCATTTTTAAATTCACCACTATCATTGATGTGGCAATTAACATTTATTTCAACACTTGAATCCTTAAAAACAAGTGCTTAAAATGTATGCCCATGACAGATGACAAGATGGCTACATAGTGCACATGCAAATAAATTTATTTTTAAAATGGGGTCATCGCTAGGTTGATGAGATTTGACCCTCGGGATTAAAGACTTAAGATTTAAGGATTTTTCATAAAATATTTTGGTTTGACTTAGGCAATATTAAACAATAAACAAGAGCATGATGACCGACACCTAAATAATTAAGAAAATCTAACGGTTCTAGTGTTATTCTTGAGGTTTCATTTCACAAGTGTAGTGCTTTAAGGATTTACTTACAGAATGCAACTATAGCCATCCATCAAAAATTCATTGAGCGGTCCCTCTTTTAAAACAAACTTTATGCACATGCATAATTCTACCAATTAAGTTCTTCTATCACTCATGAGTCATTGCCAAAATCCTTCTACCCATTGGGTTCATTACTGCAATGAGTGATGAGCCTTGATATCACCACATGTCTGGATCTAACACTTGTAGCGTTATTCCAAAGTTTCAATTTGAAAATCTAGTGCTTCAAAGATTTACTTCTGAAATGCAACTACAACTGTCCATCAAAAATTCATCAAATATTCGTGGTTATATTCATTTTCTAACATTTTTTCTTATGCATTTGAAAATAGGTTTAATTCACCAATGGATATATTTGTTTGGTTTGAAAAAAAATTTAATCGCCAACAAAATTGTTTTTTGTTTGTTTTGAAAATAGGTTTAATTCGCCAATGGAAATATTTTCTAGGTTTGCTAATAGATTTTAATCACCAATGAAAATATTTTATTGGTTTAAAAAAAATTGCGATTTGTCAAGATTTTCCACAGACTTCTACCAATTAGAAAAGATTCACCAATTGAGATATTTTTTTTCCCCAACAAATGAAAAAATTTTCCACTAAAATTAATAATTTTATCAGGAAGTATACAAGATTCACTAGGATTTTACACCATCTACGAGGGGGGGGGGTTTCTTAAAGTTTTCCTTGCTTCAAAATTCTTTGTAACTTCCATCATAATGAGTCCACGTCTTTGAATGCAATTACAATTTGTCATAGGAAAATAATTAATAAATATTTTATCCCTCATGTCCCCTAGAACACTTTCTAAAGAATGTGGAGACACATAAAACAACTTAGGAAAGAAATTATAATGTAACCTATCCTAACATTCTCCCACTTGAAATTATACATTGCAATTACATCCATGAGATACAAATAAAATATAATATAATCAATTACATTAATAAAAGCCCATGGCCTTACTACAGTAAGAGAACTTATTTGTGGTCACTAGCTTCATGAGAGAATCTACAACATTTTCTAAAGTGTAAACCTTCTCAATCAAAACCTTAACATTCTCTACCATTTCTCACACAATGTGATATTGAACATCAACATGCTTAGTATGAGCATGATACATATGATTTTTGGCTAATCATATGACACTCTGATTGTCACATCCAATCCTCACTTTCTTGCAATCAAAACCAATATCATTACCAATTCTCTATAACCAAACCACCTCCTTAGAAGCATGTGTAGCTACCATATACTCTGCTTCGATGGTGGATAATGAAACTATAGGATGCCTCTTACTCATCCAACTCATTGCATCTCCAAACAAAGTAAAAACATAGCCACTAGTGGACTTTCAACTATCTAAGTCACCTACCCAATCTACATCAAAAAAACCTTGTACGTCCAATGACTTACCCACATCATCAATACCATGATAAACCAAACAATAATCTAAATTACCATGCACATTTCTAAGTTACAACCTCTTAACAAAAGTCCAATTCTCTCTACCAGGGTTAGACATAAACTTGCTCAAAACCCCCACTGTTTGGGCTATATCTGGTCTAGTGCAAAGGTTTGCATACATCAAACTATCAACAACACTAGAATAAGGAACATTATAAATCTCCTCAAAATCATCATTAGAATTAGGACACATTTCTAAACTCAACTTATTACCAACCGAAAATGGAATATTTACCAATTTATAGTGATGCATATTAAACCTCTACAAAATAGTATCAACATACTTAATTTGACTTAACCAAAGATTTTTGTGAACCTGATCTCTACTAATCTCCATCCCAAGAATATATTTTGCAACCCCAAAATCCTTCATATCAAATGTGCTAGAAAGATGATTCTTAAGCTCCTTAATCATCACCTTGTTGTTACCCATAAATAACACGTCATCAACATACAATTTAATGATTAGAATCTGCTTAGTAATAACCTTAATATAAACACAATGATCCTCCTCACTTCTAACAAAACCCAACTTCAATAGGTGGTCCCACTTGATAGTGGTTTATACTTTTTGGGACATCCTATTTTTTGCTGAAATCACATATTTTTAGAAAATATAATGATTTAATCCTTGAAAAGTTTCATCTAAAAGATTACAATTGAAGAGGGTTTGATCAAACCACCTTATATCAAACCCCCTTGGATAGAACCCCGCTAGTTTTAAACCATACCTATAACAAAGTATCCTTTACACCTATCAAAATGTTGATAAAAAACCACATTTGATTTACCTTTTGGGGGTTCTAATAAATTCATTTAAAATTCATTTATTTTAAGTATGTAGTCCTTATTATAAGCTTCCCAAAAAGTATAATTTTAAATATATTTATTTGATTATTATATTTATTTTTTATTTCTTGTGAATGAAAGATTTTCACCAAAAATCAAGCTCTATGTTGTACACATGTGGAAAAATAGTTAGATTACCAAATTTTTTTTTTGAAAAATATCTATTCCCTTGATATTGATCATGTCCTTGATCCAACAAAAAAAAAAGAATTTTGATACATACAAAAAATTTATGTGTTAGCAAGTAAACCTATGTCTAAATTATAATTGGTTTGACTTCAAAACTTAATTAAAAAAAAAAATCAATAAAACACTATGAAACCAAATGCATGCCTTAGATATCATAGTTACAAATCTAAATTTGAAAAAAATAGAATTTTATTCTTCATAGAAAAAAAGTTGTGTTAGCACTTGAGTACACATCATTCTCTAAAAATGGTGTTTACTATTAAAAATCAATTATCGAAGGAGATGGGAAAGTAAATGCAATTTGATTCCAATTTTTTTTAAAATATATATATTTAGAATCTATAGACAAAATGTCACAAATCACTAGTTTTCATCATCTTCAAATTCCTCATGGTTTAGCACCTATAGGTGTCTGAAAGTGAAGAAAAAGTTCAAAATTTTCATGTTTCAATGTCAAGTTTGGCCAAAAAGTGTTTAAAACACTATTGTGGGATCAACCTAATGTAAATGAATCAAAATTTTGGTACCACATCCTAGGTGACTATTTCAAACCATATAAAGATCTCTTTAACCTACAAATCAAGTGTTATTTTCCTTTCTCAACAAAACCATTAGGTTGTCGCATATAAATCTCTTCCTCAAGATCCCCATGCAAGAAAGTAGTTTTAACATCCATTTGCTCTATTTAAAAATCATAAGTAGTATCAATAGATAATATGAATCTAATAGAAGTTAACTTAGCAATATGAGAGAAAATTTCAATGAAATCAACTCCCTCTCTCTAGGAGTAGTCATTGGCCACTAATTTGGCCTTGTACCACTCTAATTGACCATCTGCTCCAAATTTCTTTTTAAATACCCACTTGCATCCAATGGGATTCCTCCCTTTGGGAAAACTCACAAGATCCCAAGTATCACAACTATCCAAAGCCATCATCTCCAACTACATGGCTTGCATCCAAAACTCACTTTTGTTTCAAGAAAGAGCCTCCTTGTAGGATCTAGGTTCATCATTAGTACTCAACAAAGAAAATACACAACAAAAATTGGATGGGCTATACCTATTGACTGGATTTCATTTCCTTTGGGATCTTCTCAAGGTAGGAATAAGGGGCTCTTGTTGCTCTTCTTTTTCTACATGCTCATCCTACACATCATCTGAACTCTCTGAACCCTCTTCTTCTCCATCCTCAAATCATCCAGTTCTTCCACATGTGCATATTCTTTCTTCTCAATCTTTGTCTTGAAGTGCACTATTTTTTTCTTATCTTTCTCCTTTCATTTTTCTTCACCTAAGTAAGCTCTAAACTCCCTAAAAATAATATTTCTAGAGAAAACCATTTTACAAGTTAGTGGATTCCAAAGCTTATAACCTTTTACATTCTTACTGTAACTAAAAAAGATGCATTTCTATGCTTTTGGATTCAACTTATAATGCTTCTCTTGACGCACATGAACAAAATCCTCACAACCAAATACCTTTAAATGTGAAATAGAAGGATTTCTACCTATCCACACTTCATAAGGAGTTTTATCAATGAGAGCTGAAAAAGGATATCTATTAACCAAATAACATGCAATACTTACAACTTCTACCCAAAAGTATCTATCAAGCTTAGCACCACTCAACATGCTCCTAGCTCTTTCCATCAAGGTTTAGTTCATTCTTTCTTCTACCCCATTTTTCTGAGATGTATAAGGCGTACTCTTTTTCCAAACAATACCTACATGCTTATATAACTCATCAAATTCCCTGGAATAGTATTCACCCCCATTGTCAAATCTCAACACCCTTATCTTATTATTACAATCCATTCACTTCTAAAATAAGGCTTTAAATTCCTTAAACTTTGTGAAAACCTCTGATTTTTCATGCATAAAATAAATCCAGGTGTATCTTGACACATCATCAATGAAAGTAACATAATAATGAGATTTTCCAAAAGAGTTAACATCCACTAGTCTAAAAACATTCAAATGAATGATCTCTAATAATCTATTGGCTTTGTTAGTCCCATTAGGAAATGATGATCCAATCCATTTACCAAACAATTAATTCTCACAAAATTATTTTTACTAGCGTATGTACAGGATCATCATGGAAAAAATAGGCCCTTCAGTGGCAAAATTTTTAAAAAAAGCAGAGTTAGGTAACTTGATGTAAAAATTTGAATAAGTTATCTATATTATTTTAAAAAAATTGTAATAATAGAATCCATAGCAAATTGAATGTAGATTCTAAACTACTAGGTTTATTTTTAAAAGAAAATCTATTTGGTGAAAATTTTAAATTTCAATGCAATAGTACTTAAATTTCAGGGAAAAAATAAGTAGGTGTTTTTTACCACCCTAACCACAATAAAATGATAATATTTTTTCTAATATTTTAGACATAAGTAGAGGACTCATGTCCAAATGTGATGCATATTTTTTTGTAATTTTTTTCCAAGTAAATAATTAATTATGAATTTTTTATTAGAACTTTTAAAAAATATAAAAAATTGTATGTCGACCACCTTAACTTGGTCAAAACTTCATGAAATTCAATTTTTTTTTTTTAATTCTATAGTATGCAAAGCATATAATATGAAGCATGTTTTGGACTCAAAAAATGTGATACCATTTGAAAGCTATAGATGCTTTTCAATCAACCTATCAATCAGGACTTTAGTCGTAATTTAAATAGAAAATGAATAATAATTATTTATTAAATTCAAAGTAAAACATAATTTATATTGGTGGAAATATGAGAATCTCCTTTAAAAACCCTTTTCATGTCATTAATTTTGGGTAAAAGAAAAGTAGTCATCCACATACCCTACAAATACCCATCATATCGCCGCTTTTTGGCCCATCACTATCCTGCACATACCCACTAATAGAATAATAAAAAATACTGTCAACCAACATTTTATTCAAAATAGTCTTAAGACCCTTTTCACGTATGTGACCCAATATATGGTGCCACAACATACATGCATTTTCAATGCCAGTTACATTGGTAGAGTTACAAAATGTGTAAGCATGCCTAAACAAAGTCCCAATCCAAGATCCTTTAGCTATCACCAAACTCCCTCTTACCAACCTACAACTAGAATTGTAAAATTTCACACACATTCTAGAAGATCATTCAACTTGGATAGTGAAAGTAAATTTCTCGCAAGTCTTGGAATGTGTAAAACATGATCAAGGGTTTTAACCCTTCCATTGGTGAAATAGAACTTTACCTTTCCCTTACGAATAATCTTCTTTGTGCTATTATCACCAAGGAAAAATTCTCCCCCATCATAAGTTGAATATGAAGTAAACCACTCCTTGTGAGGAGTTATATAGTAGGAGCAACCTGAATCAATAAGCCAAGAATCATCATTGATAGTGTTAGTAGCTAAAATAAACAAAGCATCCAAATCACCATCTTCTAAGGACTTTTTCGTGGAAGTATCTGGACACTTTTTCTTGTTTCTACACTCCTTCACATTCCCTCTCACCACAATTCCAACACTTCACTCTACTCTTCCTAGGGTTTTATAATGTCCTTTAGACTTTTCTCTCTTCTTGACCCCTTTAGGCCATCCTTTTTCTTTGGACCTTCCTCGCACATGCAAGACATCTTGGGATCCCACATTCATATAATTTCTTCTCATCTCTTCCAAAAGAAGTATTGCAATGATACTATCCATCCTTAGTTCTATACCACCACCACTTATGACAACAATTAGATTTTCTCAAGACTTAGGTAAATAACAAAGCAAAAAAATACATTTATCTTCCTTTTCTATCTTAACATCTACTAGTACAAGATTACTTATAATCATATTAAATAAATTTAAATGTTTTGCAATAGAATCACCATCATTTATTTTTAAATAATACAAATGTATTTTCATATACAACTTATTAGTTAAACTTTTAGTTTGATAGATATCACCTATCATCTTCCACAAATTGTATGTAGTATATTCTTCTGAAACATTGAAGAGGATGGAATCTGCAAGACACAAATGAATGGTTCCCCATGCCTTCTTTTCCATTTTCTTCCAATTTTCATTAGACATTGATTCTAGTTTCTTTTCATTTGAAACTCCAAACCACTAATCTCTCTATTGAAGGAGATCCACCATCTTCAACTTCCAAATCTCGTAGCTAGTGTCATTGAGCTTCTCAATATGTAGATGAGAGGTAGAAGCCATTATTTAAAATATTCTTAATAAATCTGCAAAACCAACAATGCACAAGCTCCCATTCCAACCAGAAAACCTTCAACACTCAGTAGAAAGGCATCCCTCTCTTAACAAAACCGCTAGCTCTAATACCAAATTTTAGGAAACAAGGTATAAATTGTAGCAATATGAACTTATTAAATTGATTACAAATCTGAAATTATGTTTACAAGATTACCATTAAATGATTAAGTGATTGATAGTTGCAATAATGAAAGGTAAAACTACAATAGCACAAGTCATCATCACAAGTGACATAAGATATACGTGGAGAAACCCTTATGGGAAAAAATCCACACCCAAAGAGATCCAATGCTTGTATTAATCTTCAAATAAGTACATCAATACAATAATCCTCTTTTTAATCTAGCAACACTTCATCACTCTGAAAACTTGCAAAGAACTCATACTAAACTTGCAAAGAACTCATACTAAACCACCATATTGATATATAGAATTTCATGGGAGAGAATACCAAAAATGGTATCCCAAAAAAAAAGAAAAACCACCTAGAAAAACCCACACCCCCCTTAGTGGATAGCCCATAAACATGGAATAAAATATTAAATTATCACATGTGGTGGGGTCATTGTAATCGTAATCATTTAATTTATCAATCTAAGGTGGTTTTTATGGTTGTGTGTAAGAGAGAAAGTAGAAAACTTGCTTGACAGTCTATTCTACTTGCATAAATAAATCCTATTTGCATGAAAGAAAAGTTGCATGAAAGGGAACTAATCTAAGGAACACTTGCAAGAATTGAAAAGGCTAAACTACTTCACACTTTTTGAAAATGAAAAGCTTGCTTGAAATCAAATTTACTCTAGAAAGTTGGAAAAACATTGGTGGAAATGAAACTAAAACTATCTTATTTCATCAGGATAAAACAAGCCTTTCTAATCCCCCCACTTTGATCAACTTATTATATTGTATTTATAGAATTCATATTCCATATCTACCCAACCAATCCATTAAGAATATTGATCCAATATCCTATTTTGGAGGGGTCATTCATTAAACTTGGAACATTTAGGAGCAGTTACCTTTAATCTCGCCACCTTTATCTTAGAAATTTTATGTCACATACTACTCCTTCTCTGATACAAATAACACCAAATTCTATAAATTGTTTTTAGCCTCTCCAATCTAATTTCTAGATCATTTTGAATTTTTGAATTTTATTGAGAAACGAGGGAGATATCGTTGTTTTACTGAGACTACATTTTCGATAATTTTTGGGCCCCTGATTTTTAGGGAACCTTAAATTATCCATGTGAATGAAGGGATTGTTCTTTAGTTTTCTTGACCAATTTTTTTTCAATTATCTTGTAGAAAATTCAACTATCATTAATGACACTTAATTTATTTGATAAGTTGAGTTATTGAAAGATAATGTGGCAGAAGACATCTCTTGAGTTGTCATGAACTACATGCTTAGCCACCAATTTAGGAGTTATTGATACTCATTAATTGTGCAACAATATTGAAATGTGTTGGAAGTTTGGAGGAGTCTTCTTGATCTTCCCATAATGTCTTCAAAGCCTTGTCTGGAGTTGATGTCTGGAGCTCTTAGCTGCAAGTGTTTGTAGCTTCTTCTTACCATGAGTTATTTAATGACTCATTTATCTACATTACATCATCTTAAACACTTCATGGAGACATATTAGAGGCAATTTTGGATCACATTTAATTACTAAAAATAAATCAAATATTCACTTTGCATTCTACCTTAAACAACTAAACAACTTTTAATTATTACTCAAATCCACTTTTAACACTAATGCATTAGGAAGAAATATATGATTTTATTTGAGTAAATGTGAGATCACTCATGGTATTAGCATCTCCCCCACACCTAACATGTTACAGGTCCTCTTGCAACTCATAATGAGCCTTATAGAATAGATAAATTCTATTTTTTTATAGTTGCTTCGGATAGCTCTTGAAAACTCTTGATTAGTATTTTCTTCTTCTTCTTCTTCTTCTTCTTCTTCTTTTGTGGATTGAGTAAAATGAAAGAACTTTAAGTTTAATAAGAGTAAATTAATAAAGAAAATACTTGATGTTATCTTTGTTTTCCAAGAAACCATCATGCATAAGTTGTAGTTCACTTTCTCCATGTTGCATGCAAAGAATTTCTTTAACTTTTGAGAGTTACAAATTGATCTTTTACATCGAATACCAAGTTAGACTGCTTCATCATTATTTTTGTTGCACTAACCAATCATCCATAATGCTAAAATATATTCCACAAGATTTTAGAGCAGCAACTTGTATAGAAAAGTACATGCTTAAAACCTTAGAGAAGAGGAAATAGCATGTGAAAAGCACTTATTTGCAAAAATCAAACATACCATAACCTACTCTACTTAATGATGTAGAGAGGTTACACATAACCATTGACTAGTTTTGAAAAATATCTTCCCTTTCTCAAATTATGTTTCCATGTGTTCAATTTTTTGAGAGAAGAGAATGAAAAGATGACAAAAAAATTGAAACTCAATGCTTCACCTTCCTTTGAAGTGGAAACCTACTCCATGTTTTCTGATTCTATCAAATACATGGGCTAATTGGAGAGATCTTGCAATCCTTCCTTCTGATCTATTGCATGCATGACTGGAAATAACTCCTTGTTCTTCAAATCTCTGATTGGGCAGCCCTCCTTTGACTTCAAAAATCTGATTGGGTAGCCATTCTTGGATTTTCAAGGTCTCCAAATAAGTCTTTTGTTTGCAAGCTTTTGTAATGAAGATAAGATCTCTTCATTGTATTCTGCACCTCTTGCAAGCAATAATCCATCAATTCTTTCCTTAAATAAATATCCTTTGTTAGGATTTCAAGTGATGGTTCTCCAACTAAGGATATTTTGAAAAAAATAGTAGCTTTTCACCTTAGATCTAGAATTTTTGGGTTTTGATTTTGTATTTTGGGGGGGTTTTCAAAGACAAATCCTTCTTGAGGAACTTCTAAATCTAAAAGGATTCCAAACTGGTTGTCCTAATTCCCTAATGAAACGTATCCCCAAGAACAATGCTAAAAATGATGGAGTCATTCTAATCCTCATCATTTAATTTATCAATCCAAAGTAGTGTCCATGGCTGTCTACAAGAGAGAAAGTAGAAAACTTGCTTGACAGTCTATTCTACTTGTAGAAACAAATCCTATTCGCATGAAAGGAAAGTTGCATGAAAGGAAACTAATTTAAGGAACACTTGCAAGAATTGAAAAGGATAAACTAGTTCAAACTTGCTGAAAATGAAAAGCTTGCTTGAATTCAAATTTACTCTAGAAAGTTGGAAATATATTACTAGAAATGAAACTAAAATGATATTATTTCCTCAAGCTAAAACAAGTCTTTCTAATCCCCCCCACTTTGATCAACTTATTACATTATATTTATAGAATTCATATTCCATATCTACCCAACCAATCCACTAAGAATGTGGATCCAACATCCTACTTTAGAGGGATCATTCATTAAACTTGGAACATTCTGGAGCAATTACCTTTAATCTCACCACCTTTATCTTAGTCATTTTCTATCACGTACTACTCCTTCCCTCATACAAATCACGCAATATGCTCAAAAGGGTTTTTATCCCTTCCAAACTAATTTCCAGATCATTTGAATTTTTTAATTTCATTGAGAAATGAGGGAGATATCATTATTTTACTGAGACTACATTTTTGATAATTTTTGGGCACCTAATTTTTAGGTAACCTTCAGTTCTCCACGTGAATGAAGGGATTTTTCTTCAGTTTTCTTAACCAAATCTTTGTTGATTATATTGAAGAACATTCCATTATCATTAATGACACTTAATTTCTTTGATAAGTTGAGTTATTGAAATATAATGTGGCAAAAGAGATCTCTTGAGTTGTCATGAACTACATGCTTAGCCATCAATTTAGTAGTGATTGATAATCTTTAATTTTGCAACAATATTGGAATGTGTTGGAATTCTAGAGGAGCCTTCTTGATCTTCCCATTTTGTCTTGAAATCCTTGTCTAGAGTTGATGTCTAGAGCTCTTAGCTGCAAGTGTTTGTAGCTTCTTCTTACCATGAGTTATTTAATAACTAATTTATCTACATTATATCATCTTAAACACTTGGAGAAATATTAGAGGAAATTTTGGATCACGTTTAATTACTAAAAATAAATCAAATATTCACTTTACATTCTACGTTAAACAACTAAAGAACTTGCAATTATTACTCAAATCCACTTTTAACACTAATGCATTAGGAAGAAATATATGATTTTATCTGATTAAATATGAGATCACTTATGGTTTCATCAACATGGACTTCACATGTGTGCCTAACCCACAACAAATAGGAATTTTTCAAACTCAAGTGCTCCATAACTTTTTGATAGCTTTGATGGATCCATGCATGAGCATGCACCAACATGCAAACCTAGGTGCCTAACCATGCCTTAGAATGTAGAACATGAAAATAACATGCAAGTACATGCACACTAAAGTGATATCCACCCAAAAAGTTGAATTCCCAAGAGTAATATTCCTCCAAAATGATTTGTAACCACCACTATAATGGGTCCATCTCTTTAAATGCAATTACAATTTGTCATAAGAAAATAATTATTAAATATTTTATCCCTTATGTCCCCTAGAAAAATTTCCAAAGAATGTGGATACACATGAATAAGCTTAGTATAGCAATTATAATGTCACCTATCCTAGCAATTTTGACTTCACAAGTTATTGATTAAACATGTATCACTTGAAGATAATTGGATAGAATTCAAATTTACAGAATATTGTGTGCAAACTCTTTGTTCACGCATACAAGAAACAATGGTGAGAAGTGATGGTAATTTATTAATGATAATTTTTTTTATCCATTATAAAGACATGACATGTGACATTCACAACAACATAAGAAAATTTGGAGCTAAAGTGTTGTAGAGTTCAATATATCCAATGCTCAAAGGGAAATTCTAGGATTTTTAAAAAAGTCAATTATGTGATAAAAATTT